>JALPQD010000061.1:1457090-1724874 GCA_023101885.1 Typhlomys cinereus
TTCCACAGAAAACAGTCACGGCTTCCCTACCTGGTTAATAAGACTGGCACTGGGCATTTCAAGGGTTCCCCCCCCCAAATCCTCCATCACATGGCAGGGAGAAGATCATCATAATGGTTGTCATCAGGATCACAGTTCATCGTCTGGGGCCCTGGTGAAAGAGCAGAAGTGCCAACCTCGGGGCATTGCACTACCTGGGGCTGCGTTGCTTATTTTTTTCATGATGGAGGTATTGCAGATCCCGAGAGGGACCAAATAGGGTCTCCTCATCCTGGGGGGGAAGGCCAAGCCAACTTGTCTGGCTGTAATGAGGGGTCGGGGGCCCCTTCATGCCCGTCACGGGGGTCTCTCCCACGGACCGATAATGGACTCGTATGAGATCTCATTAGAAGGTTCCCCAATGTCTTGGAATGGTGTTTCTTCGGGTCCGTTTTTGTCACATTTAAAATATTGCGTGTTCGAGGGCTTTCTTTGATTTGATCAGATTTAAGGTTTCAGTGTTTTCATAAACCGATAACATACCACAAACCTTTATACTTGAAATTTTTTAAAACGTAAAAAATCATAAACCTCTTATACAGACTTAAATCTTTTAAGAACAGATGAGCAGCGATAAAACGTCTGTAAACATCTGACACACTAAGTAACCCATACAATTTCTCATATATTTTTTCTAACATGATGGTTTTTGTTGTTTACCCCTTAAAAAAATGTCCTTAAAAGAGACAATTAACAGCCCGGCAGCGCACCATGCTGCCCGTCGCCGGCTTTTCCCGGGGCCCTCGCCCCCCCTCCACATGACCTTCCCAGGGACCTCTGACTCTCTGGGCCCCCGGGGACTTATGCAATTGTCACGGAGGAAGACACACTGCTACTCAGAAATTCAAAGAGTCCAAAGGAACACTTCAAAGGCAAAATTCTAAGGAACAAAGGGAAACACCGGCCAAAACTCTGGACTCCCACTACAATCATTTATATCAGTGGGTGAGATTCTTCTCTTCCCAACCCCCAAAGATAAAATGTAAACTTTTTCTTTCACTACTGCTCCTTTAAAAAGTAGCGATGCTTTAGATCAAAACTTTCTCATACGCTACTCCAAAACATAACAAACTCCAGGGAGTCCCACCACTAACCCCACATTTCACCGATACTAAATCGTAAAAGTGCACTACCAAAACTATATTCACCCCTGGTAACATACTGACTTAATGAGTACTAACAAGCCTCGTAGCCTCATCTAGGATATAACAATAACCCATACACAAACCATATCCAATCCAAGGCAAGCACTAGTAATAAACGGCAGGTCACAATACCAATAGGTGGATTCGTGAAAAACACAAAGAAAACTGCAAGGTCCTAAAAAACAAAAAACAATGTAAAGTCAAATTGCAGATCCACGAGAAACCAAAAACCAAGAAGACAATTCCCACCGAAAGAATCAATCCAAATGAGGGATTCGACCAAGAACAAACCACCCGAAAATAGCCATGAAAACAATACTCAATAGTAAAGACTTTTAGGTATGATATACCTGATTAATACCATGAACGATGGCAATACGAGAAGAGTTCAAACATCCGTATCAAACCACTTTGAACCAGGAACCCAACCGGCACGTGAGGAGTTGGAGAAAAACAGTTTCAAGAAAACAAAAATAGGTTTAGAGCCCGTTTAAAACCAGTCTAGGCAGAGTTAAAATTGAACTAAAAAGACAAGTTATCTTCAAACCAAACTCAACAGGAGAGTTTAGCAGCAGAAACAAATGAGGCAGAAAATAGAATTTCAGATCCTGAAGACAAAGTGGGCGAATTTAACCCGTCAATGCGAAGAGACTTGTTAAAAAGCCATAAAAGATACTGGAGAGGAACATTCAAGAGATATGGGACACCCTGAAGAAGCCTAACATGCACATTCATGCGAATACCAGAACAAGAATTTCCAAAAATACCACACCGGAGGAAATATTTCAATTCATCATAATTAAAACATCCCACAAATAAAGCATGAGAGGCCTAATCCAAATAAAGAGGCATTTCGCACTCCAATACAGATCTGACCCAAAAATAGAAAATTGCCCTGGCAACTCATAGTCAAAACATCCACATTCAGACAAAGAAAAGGCTTGCTGAGCGCTTAAGAGAAAAAATAAGTCACTTTAAAGGTAAAACCCTATTAGGAATAACAAATGACTACTCAATCGGAACATAAAAGCAAGAAGAGCTTGCAGAGGACATATTCAATATTAAATGAGCAAAAACTGCCAACCACGCCCTGATACACCTCGACAAAACATATCTGCCTGATGAGGGGAGAGAAAGAAAAAGTTTCCAGACAGACAACTTGAAGGGACCACATGTCTACCAAAACCAGGCTTTCAAACAATCTACGAAAATGATACTCAGATGAAGAAAAGAACAAGCGTATCCAGGAGGGAGCAGGGAAGTATCATTACCACCACACATCAAATATCAAACAACCTGCTTACAAAATCACTAACATAACAAATGTCCAGAATAAAAATAATTTCTCCATATTACATTAAATGTCCGGTCTTAACTCACTGATCAAGAGACAAATAAAAACTTGGATTAAACCACAATCCAATAATCTGCTGCCTTCATGAAACTCATCGCACCCACAAAAAGATAGGCCCATCCTAAGAATGAACAGGCTGGATTCCAACATCTTGCAGCTAATGGACCAGGACACAGGCAGGGGGGTCAGCCATTATGCTTTCGACAAAGTGGACCTTCAAATCAAAGGAAACTCATTAGGACAGACAACGATTGCTACTACATTTTTAGTCCACAGGTAAACATTCACCAGGAGACCTTCACAACATGAACATGTATGCACCAATACGGGCCCGTTTCCCCCTTCATTAAGAAAACCTACAGCGTCTAACGCAAGAAATCCACCCCCAAACGATAATTCTTGGGGATTCACACCGCCCTCTCACAAAAATGGGATATGATAACAGCGTCAAAAGGCTTAACAAAAGAGCAACTTGGGAATTTACTAAAGCCCTTAAAGAAAGGACCTTACAGATCTCTTAACTTTTCACCCAGAACCAAGAAAAATTTTCTCAGCAGCACACGGAACTTTCTCCAAAATGGATCACCACCTTGGGCCACAAAATGAATGTCCATATACAAAAAAGTTGAAATTCTACCCTGTGCCCTATAGACCACACCCGCCTACAAGTGGACATCCACAACACAACAAAAAGAGCAAAATTACAATAACTCCTGGACCTTAACAATCTGATGCTGAATGAGCACTGGATTCAGGAAGAAATTAACAAAGAAATTCAAGAGTTCCTGAAATGTGAAGGCTAATGAAAATACACGTACAATGAAAGCTGTCCTAAGAGTAAGTTCATAGCTCTTAATGCCTACATGAAACAAAAATGGAAACATCAGAATAAACCCAACTTAAGCGACGCAGCTTAAGGGCTTTAGAGAAACTTGAGCAATTGATCCTCAAAAGTAGTGGAAAGAGTCGATTCGCAAAATAAGGGCACTATCTGAGATCGCGACTAAAAAGATAGACCAAAAATCACCAGTCAAAAAGCTGGTTCTTTGAAAAAAATCCATAAGATTGATACACCCCAGCTAAATTAACCAAAGCAAAGAGAAAAAACACAAATTAAAAAACTTAGAAAGAACATGGAGTTATCATTATGCTTACCCAAGAAATCCAGAGAATCTATAACATCATATTTAACAAAACTTATATTCTCTGAAGTTTGACAACACAAAGAGATGGACGAATTTCTAAGTTAAACAACAACCATACCTTAAATTGACTCGGATGTTGTGAATTATTAAATCGTCCTATACCATATACGGAAATTGAAGAAAGCAATCTCGCATCTTCCACCAAAAAAGTCCTGCGAAAAGAGTATTCCAGGACAGAGTTCTACCAGACACTTTAAGGAGTAATAACACAATTACTCTTAAACTGATTCAATCAAAATGCAAAGGAGGAAAACACTACCAAATTCCTTCTATGAAGCTAATCTCGTCGTAATCCCAAAACCTAATTAAAGATTCAATTAAAAAAGAAAACTATAGCCTACTCAGTCTGACTAACACCGATCAAGATTCTCAAACAAACGTCTTAGCACAATCGGATTCAAAACCTCAAAGATCTTCACCGGGACAAGTAGGCTCATCCCGGCATGCAAGGTTGGTTCAACACTACGAAAATCAACTAAATGTACTTATCATGTAACCAGTCCAAAGTCCAAGACCACATGTACTTCGTAGATGCGAAAAAGCTTTTGAACAAGATCCAACAGCCTTTTATGATCAAAACGCTAGAGACAGTCGGAATGGAAGGGAACCTTTCTAATATAATACAAAGCTGTAACAAAGCCCCACAGCAATGATTATGCTCAATGGGGAACAACTGGACACCTTCCCACTTCGATCAGGAAATAGGACATAGGCTGTCCACTCTCACACTTCTACTCCAATATTGTACTTGAAGTATTAGCTGCAAGCCGTAAGCAAGAAGCGAACCAGAGGGCTTCAAATCTACAAGGAAGACGTCAAGCTATCCCATTTGCAGATGACATGCTCTTATCCCTGATTGATCCAAAACTCCACCAGGAAGTCCTGGAAAAATAATTGAGAAGTTCAGCAGGGTGGCAGGAACAAAATAATGTGCAAAATCAGAGGCCTTCCTATATGCCCAGACATGAAAGAAGTGCACGGCCTTGAGAGGAAACAATCCCATTCACTATAGTCCCTAAAAACATGGACATACTTGGCTAAACCTTAACCAAGAGGTAAAGATTCTTTACAATGAAAACTTTAAAACCCTAAAGAAAGAAATAGCACAAGACATCCGACGGTGAACGGACCTCCAGTTCCTGGATTGGCAGAATCAACATCTAAAAAATGACCATCCTACCAAAGGCAATCACAATTCAATGCAACCATATTAAAATCCATAAGCACATTCTTCAAACGAGTTGACCAAATAATCTCCAAATTCATATGAGGACAAAAGACCAGGATTAGCAAAGACAATCATGCGTAAACAAAAACCCTGTGGAGGTATTACCATACCAAAACCTTAGCTCTTCCTACAAATCCATGTTATAAACAAAGCTTCGGTACTGGCTCCAAAATAGCACACAGATCCAATGGATAAGGGTTGAAGACCCAGATATAAAGCCACACAATACAGCCATTGATTGACAAAGGGCCCAACGAGATACACATGGAAAAAACAACTGGCATCTTCAACAAATGGTGCTGGCAAAACTGGATCTCCACATGCAGAAGATTACAAGCTGGACCCCTATTGTCACCATGTTACAGACTTAATTCCAAATGGATCAAACGACCTTGATATCAGGCCAGGACACTATAAAAAAAAAACCATAGTTGAAAGGGATAGGGAACTTCCTTGAGCTGACGGGTACTGCTAACATTTCCTAAATCAAACATCCAATGGCACAGTCACTGCTATTCAACTCTCCAACATTGGATCTTGTGAATTAAAGAGCTTCTGTTCCGCTAAAGAGATTGTAACACCACGCTCAAAGTGCAACCCCACAGAATGGGAGAAAATTCTTCACTAACCCATTACATCTGATAGAGCTCTACTGTCAGAGTGCAACAAAAGAAACTTAGAAAATGCATAACACCCAACGGGAAACCAATGCACAATAAAAAATGGGCTTGGAACTTAAAAGAACATTTTACCAGAGATGAAATTCAAATGTCTAACCAATATTTAACAAAAATGCCTCCACTCCTAGCCATCAGGGAACTGACAAATCAAAACTTCTGGATTATATCATTTCACCCGGTCAGGATGGCAAAAATCCATACTAAAACCAAAAACAGCTGCTGGAGAGGTGGTGGGAGAGAGGGGAACTTGCCTACATTTGCTGGTGTGAATTGCAGGCTATACAGCATCTGGCGATGATTCTTAAAGAAATTAAAGATTGAAATGCCATTTGACCTGCTATTCCACTTTTGGGAATCACCCCCCATGCAGAGAGGTTCACCTGATACGCACAAGCACGACCCTATTCATAGCAGCACTCTGTTTACAATAGCAAAGGTCATGGACTCACCCAAACTGTTCCAACAGGTTGATGAGGGGATAAGGAAAACTGTGGTACATCTATAACATGGAGTACTACTATCCCATCAAAAATGATGAATACTGGATTGCGGGAACTGGATGTCATTCGAAACAATTATATTAAGTGAAGGTATCCCAACAACCCAGGAAAGATAAGCAAGGTTGTACTCCCTATAGGTGGATCCTCCCCCCCCCCCTTCCCCCCCCCCACCCACCATAGTTCCAAACTCCCCCAGCCAATTGAGGAACACTCAAAGGTACCCCATGTAATAAGGTAATTGTAAGGATTGTGAATACAGGAGGGACGGGGTTGTAGGGCCACACCCGGACACAAGGAGAGCGGTGACCATGTTACAGCAGAGAAAATCGGTTTCCAAGACTGCCAAGTAAGTAATGTGACACCTGGTTAGTTCAACAGAGTTCGTTTTCCTGATTCATTTGTAAAACTGAGGGGGCTATGATTCTCCCCAGAAGTGAGGGCATATGTCTGGCAGATGACAAGGTGCTCATTTTGCAAATGGGTGGACTGACCCCTCCCCACCGAGGTTTCCTGCTTTTATTACCTTACCCTTGCATGTGCTCTTCTACTAAGACTCCAGCTTAACAGCTTTTTGTCTCTGGCACAGTTCCCATCAGGATGCGGACGTGAAAGGGCAATTCGCAGGAGCAGCCCAAAACTGCAAAAGTACTCAACCAAACCACAATCCCGCACTTAGAGACTCTATATCAACCATTAGAACTAGGCCAGCTAATCCCTCCCCATCCTGAAGCTCAGGGACATTTACAGAAGAGGGCGACGGTAAGATGTAAGAGCAAAAGGATGGGAGGAGTCAATTGATTTGCTAAGGATACCTCCAACTAGTTAGCGGCCGAAGCATCATAATAGGACTTTGCATGCCTGCGCACCAGTCCAAACACAGTGACCTCACCGAAGTTCAGCATCTGCTAAAGGCCCAAGAATCCTTGGAGGCAAGGGATTGGACAGCCAAATCGTGTTCCATGCTTAAGGGGGGAACAGGAGAAAGGGTTCAGCGGAAATGCCACTGGTTCCTTGTATGTCATCGGAGAGGAGGACGCAAGGGAGAGTGAGGCATGCACATAAGGCCATAGGGAAAACATCAAAGAAAACAGGTCCACTCTTTACAGGATTGTAAAATGTTTCAATACGTCCTGATGTAAAAAAGGGAAAGCAAGTGCATATATTTTTTGTGTTTCACATTGATGTTCTCTAGCCATGTAGGTTAATGCAGGCGATGACACTCAGTTTTCTGAAAGCAAAGGGACAAGAAATTTTCAAAGATGATTTTCCTTTATGTATAAACATCCAAAGGCGTGGGGAGGGACTGTAAACTAGCAGTCCTGGAGAACAACAACACACACAACCAAAACAAAAGAAATGTAAGAACATACTAAGAGGTAGACCCGAATTCCAAAGAGGAAAGGCATCGCTCACCGAGGCAAAACTTAATTTATACATGGAGAACCCCCTAGGATCTAGCAATGCCATTACATGTTTAATAATCCGTCATCCCCAACCGTAGCGTTTTAGGGCCAGAACAAGTACAGTACAACTAAGCAGGCAGTATTACCAAGGATGACTTATCGCCCCATGTTTCCTATTTCTTGTTGATTTATCACAATAACCATAAGTCCTTTCCAAAATTGTGTTCCTTGAAACAATATTCTGTCATGCTGGCCATTGTCAAAACAGTCATGAGTTGGATAAGGACGCAACAGTAACCTCTGAACTCATAGACATCAAATGAGAACATGGACAACCGTGCCTAGCCTCCCTATGAACACCACGCCTCAAGCTGACATATCGCGGCTAAGTAACCATTGACAGCCTCAACAGTTACACTACAGCCACGCTGTAGCATCAGATCCTCATCAAGTCTAACTCCCAGCCTCACTGTGAATCGAGGCCTATCACTGACACAGACTGGCTTCTGAAATCCCACCCAGTCTAACCCACTGACATTTCAGCCGACTTATGATGTTATATTCAATCCACACTGTATCACACCTCACTGTGATTCAATCCTCACGGTTAACCATCACAAACCTCCTGGGGAAATCAGCAGCTTCTTTTGAAATCAAAGCCCCCCAGTCGTGACTGCCACAGCCTCAACCACAAAAACCTCCTAATAATCACTGTGAAATCAAAGCATCCCCCCCTGACATCACAGACTCCCTGACATCTCATAAGAATTACCACTGAAATTTGAGCCTCAATGCCACATAATCACTCCTCACAGTCATTACCAGAAACACATTCACAACCTGCCCCACTGACTCCACAGATTCACCCTTTTACATCCCTACGCCTCATCTTTTTGTCTTATCAATATTGCCCCTGACATCCGGACAGCTCACCCTTTATGATATCAGACAACCATCCCGGTGTCGTCGACTATCACTCCCTGGTTGGACATGACAGGGCCACTCCGGGCTATATCACCCTTCATATTTGATATTCCAGCCCCTCGCAGGATGCCTGGGCCACTTCAAAGTCCTTCACCACAGCGACAGCAACAGTAACTGGCCCCCATTTCTTCCTCCTTACCTTGCATCAACGTCACCCTGCCAGAACATCTAGTCGAACATATTGACATAACTGCCGACAACGTTTGCCAACACAGCCTTTGACATCCCACAGCCAAGAACCAGTTGTCAACCTACTGTCACATAATAATTCCCATTGACATCATATCCCTACCAGTGACCTCACTAAAATCCACTAGCTCTCTTGCTACCTACTGAACATTCAGCCTCATGTGCCATCAAGCCTACCCGCGAAATCATCAGCTTCACGTGTACCATCCAAACCTTTCTATTGATATCACATCATGTGTTATCAGAGCCTCATGAGACATCATGACACACGGAGTTCCGCAACAGGTCTCCACTGTGAACTGTTCCTTAACACACCTGATACGTATATCATCACCAGCACTGTGATATGCATAAAATCTCAATGTACATCAGCCTTCGTCCACGCACATTACCATGCCTCATGGTGTTACCACCATTCACACCTCTGACACTAGCTTCACTATAGACATCACACAGCCTTACAATGTATTACATCCAACACTATCAATTTCAACCATGCCTTATTCTACAACCTCCGCTGTGCACATCAGCCTTTGCCCAGTGACATCAAAAGTCTTCTCGTGGACCTCCAAAGCCTCCCACCTACTGACACTTCACCCATCTCCCTCTTGACCTCCGGGCTCACTCGTTGTCCCCCACCAGCCAAGCAGTGACATTCAGCAGTCCTGCAAAGGGGATTAGTCATGATACTCGACCACGTGACCGGGCCCAGGCCCGTCACTGACATCATTACCCGATCTCCATAACCCAGCCTAATTCTGATATCCGCACACGCCCACCATTGAAATCATTCATCCTATACTGTGATTGGTTCATCCTCTTGCGCCCCATGACATCATCAGCCCTCACTGTGATTCTCATGGCAACTACCTCTGATGACACTAACTACAGCTCTCACTGATGCCAGCACACGAACTCAGGGGTGGAACAAGCACAGCCCTCAAGACTGATATTGACAGGCTCACAGCTGCCGACCATCATAGTACTCGCCGCGTGACCGCCGTTTCCAGCACGTCCAGCTGAGGGCGAGGGGTTCGCCGCGCATCGGACTTTCCGCTCTTTCTCCTGCTATACTTTCGTGCTTCCTGGTTGATCCTAGCAACGTCACCGTCTGCGGCTCGTACCCTGTCCTACTGCTAATTGTGCGTCCCCTTACCTCAGTCTGATCACCCAGATCGATTCATACGTTCTCTGACCTTGACGTCGTCTTCCCCCCCCTCGCGTTTTGTACTAAAGCAAGCAACCGTCGTACCCCCAAGGTCTCGATCGTGCCGCCTGCCATGACCGGCGTGGCTCAACTTCAGGCTCCCTAACCAGTCCCGCTGATACACATCACTTCCTTCGACTCTGGTTGGTCAGCACTCAACCCTCGCACCTGGTGGGCCATACACACCATTGCCTCAAGCTCCATGCACGCCCAATCAGTAATCTTTTTTAGTTATCCATCAGTTTCAGAATCACAATATCCAACTCCTTGTTGACATCTCTCTGCCTCATCTCTACACAATTAAGGTGGTCACTTCCCGAAAGCACATCCCTTAACCCACTGACTCACGCTGGCTCACTCGTACACCATCAAGCCTCACTGTGAACCATCTTCATTACCCGCAACATTTCTTTCACCTTCTAGCCTTAGTCCCCTTGCATTTTATCACCTCTACGCCCGCTTTCAACACACATGCTAGTTACCCCACCCTCCTGACCCCCCCATCATCCTACCTCAAATCGGCATCTCCATTCTCCTCCTCATTCCCCCCTTTTCCTCGAATTCGTACTCAGTCCTCCTCCTCCCCCTTACTTCTCCCTCTCGTACATCACAGACTCTTCTGTGCTGTTATGTCGAAGCACTGGTAAATATACACAGCCCATACGTTTGTGTGGACATTACTGCCTCTCACCTCGAGGTTCATTGCCCTAACTTATGACATGACAGCCCTCTCACCTCTCTTCTTATATTCTTTACCCTTCTTCCTTGATTATACCCCACCGCATTCGTCCTTTATCCCTTTTTAGTACCTTTGTCATACACGCTCTATACTCTTGAAATCATTGCCCAAGGACACCACAGCATCGATCCTGATCGTTACAGCTCATTGTTTCATCCCACTCACTAATATGATATCACAGGCTCACCTCGAACTCAAGTATCAATGCGCATCCCCTCCCACAGGATATCCACGCCTCCTCTCACATGCTTTTTCATTTTCCTGCTCATTTCTAGACTCAGCACAGCCCTCAGCACTGTAATCTCACAGGCTTACTGAAACATGACAGCCTTCCTGTGATACCACAGTGTCCTATCAATATCACAACCTCACTGTAACCATAAATTCCCCATGACATCACAACTTCAGATCCTATCCTCACTTGTGACATCACAGCCATATTGTGCCATCAAAGCATCATGTGACATAAAGCTGACCTCTTACATCATTCCTCACTGGGATCACAGCCTTAGTTGGACACATAAACCACTGACATTAGATCCTCACCAGCGAAATATAGCCTCACCAAAGACCATAGTCTCCTGTGAAGCAAAGTAACTATTGAACAAATCACAACCACTTGACATACAACCTCACTGTAACATCAGCCACACTGTGCCAGCACATCCTCACTGTGAATCTATCAAAACTCACCACTGATTTGACAGGCTCACCAAGATACCAAGCCTCATGGGACATCATAATTTACTGTGGCATACAGTCTCACCACTGGTTCCTATCTAGCTGTATATTAACAACCACCATAGATAGCACAGGCTCAAATGACATGACACCTCAACAATGACTGGAGCCTTTGATATCTAAACAGTGACACCTCAGCTACGTGTACATCACTGACTCACTGAGACATCAATTCCCACAGACATCATAGCCTCACAGTGTCCTCACACCCTCACTGTGACCTCAAGTCTAACCTTCTACATATAGACTCACCTTATATCATAGCCTCATGGATAAATCACCTTGCCACTGAACAACGTCTTCCACAGTGACCTCATACCCTCACTGTGACATCACAAACTCTCTGTGATGTTACTGCCTCACAGGGACATCACAGCTTCACAGTGATATCACAGCCACACTGTGGCATTTAGCCTCATTTCTGACATCACACCTCTACTGTGACAATACAGCCTCACCTCTGACATCAAAGCCTCCTATGACAAAAGGTAAACTCTGAAATCATACAGTGACAACCATGGACACTGCTTTAGCTTATGACACCAAGCCTCATCACTGACTCTCAGGCTGATGGAACATGACAGGTCACAAAGTGACACCAGCCTTGCTGTGGCACCACAGCCTCACCAATAACATTCGTCTCACTGTGACATCTCAGCTTCATCACTGACATCAGCTGATACTGAAATCACAGCCTAACCACTGAAAACACAGCTGACTGTGTGCCATAATCCATCCCACTGATATCACCGACTCATGTATATCACACTCATGGTAACATCAAAGCCTCATTGTGCCTCACCTCCCACTAACATCACGCCTCTCTGTGCCTCAAAACTCTCCAGTGACATCACACCTCATGTGTCATCAGAGCCTCACTTTGACATCAAGCCTCACTTGTCCTAACAGCTTAGTGTGAATTATAACTGCCACTGACATAACAGTGCACTGTGACATCACAAACTCTTGATCATTATCACCCTGCACTGACTATAGCCTCATGGTGGACATCACATACACATCTGAGTAATACATACCTCACTGACATGAACCTCACCACTGATAGAACAGGCTCACTCTGATATTACACCTCACCGTGACACCACAGGGTATGGTGACTCATAAACTTACTGTGGCATCACAGCCTCATCAGTTTATCACTCATCAAGGCGACATCTCAGCCTCATCTTTCACATTAGTCTCAATTCTGAAATCAAGCCCTCACACTAACTGCACAGCTGCACTGTGAATCACAGACTCAGTGTGACATCACAGCCTCCGGACATCACAGCCACACTGTGACATCACACCCTCACCACTGGTCTCCCTCAGTGCTTTGACATCACAACATCACTGTGATAACCACCGTGTCACTGTGACATCACAGCCATCATTGTTCCAATCACAGTCCCACTGGACAACACAGCTCAGAATTGGTATCCTAGTTAACCTTCCCAAGACACCACCGCTTCACCCCAGATATCACAGGCTCACAGTGACTTCACAGCCTTACTGTGACCTCACAGTCCAACCTGTACATCATGGACATACGTGTTACATCATCGCTCCTGGTGAAATCACCTTGCCCACTGACATCTTCCACAGTGACCTCCCAGCCTTACTGTGGCATCACAATCTCTCTGTGATGTCCGCCTCACAGTTTCACAGGATCTCACAGCCTCACTGTGGCAACTAGCCTTCATTTCTAACGATACCTCATGCCTTACACCTCTTGACTTGAACAGTGACAACGCCTAGCCTCTGCTGCCAACAGGCCTACACCCTCTAGGTCACAACATAGCAACAGTGTTGGACAAACAGACCACAGCACACTTATCCTAGCACATACCACTATGTACATCAAAGTCCTCCACTCAGACAGTGACAAACTCACTGTGACATAGCCTTGTCCCTGACATAATAGTCCATGGTGAATCACACATACTACCTTTGACATAGCCTCCTGTGACATGACAGTATCACCACTGACATCATACCATCACTGTGAATCAGCATTGCACTGACATCACCAGTCTCACTGTGGACCTCACAGCCTCCAGTGATATCCACTGTGACATCACCAACTCCTGTGCAGCCACATGGTTGCAGCACAGCATCACCAATGACAAGCCAGCCTTACTGTGACATCATACCATCATAACTCATGAGACTCATTCTGATATTCACAGCCGTTAACCACTGAATCACATCCTCACTCTGATAACATGTCTTGCCTCCACTGACAACAAGCCTCACGTGTGATCATCACAGCCTCTAACTCTGAAGCTGTAGCCTCACTGTGACTCTAGCCTCACTATGACATCACAGCCAACCTTTGACAATCATAGCTTCAATGCGACATCACACCCTCATCAATGACTCTTCTAGCCTCACTATTATGCACAGCCTCACCATGACCTTACAGGCTCACTGAAACATAAACATCCTCCCTGCAACACCACGTGCTGCTTTGACATCACAACCCACTGTGACATCACAACTTCCCCTGTGACATCACAATCTTACAGTGACATCATAGCCTCATTGATACAGACAACCATACATGTGCCATCAAAGCATCACTGTGAATCAGTGGTGACTAGACGATGAATCACAGTTCATCTGTGAGTGTTTCAGGGATTAGGCTGTGATGTTACAGTGAGTGCTATGTCGAGTTGTGTTATGATGTTCTCATGAGTCAATTATGTCAGTGGTCAGGCTGATGTCACAGAAAGTTTGTGATGTCACAGTTAGGATTGATTTGTCACACATAGCAACACTGTGGTGTCACAGGGAGCTGTCGTGTTTTAGAGACCTGTGGATAAGTGGCAAGGTGTGGTGCCATATTGAGGCTGCTTAGGATGTCAATGCATGAGGGTGTGTGTTTGTTGCATTGAGACTATGTTTTGAGAGGTCGCTTGTGATGTCAGATATTAGTGTGAGTACACAGTGTGGTTATGATGTCACAGTGACCTCTGAGCGACAGAATGATGTTATTATGTCACTGCGAGTGGTTTTAAGGCACATGAGGCTGTATGTTAGTGGTGGTGCTGTGAAGTCACGTGAGGCTTTGTCAGGTGTTATGTGATGTCCCATGAGGCTAGTACTGTCAGTGGCAAGGAGATGTCACAGTGATTTTGTGATGTCTCAGTGAGGCTCTGAAGAAACAGTGATGTTTTTTATTACTGGAGAGTTTTGATGGCACGTGAGCTGTGGTATCAGTGGTGAGGCTGATGTCACAATGCTGCTCTGATGTCACAGCTACTGTCGCCATTTCTCACTGTGCCATCAAAACCTCTCCAGTAATATAAAACATCACTGTTTCTTCAGAGCCTCACTGAGACATCACAAAATCACTGTGACATCTGCCTTGCCACTGACATACTAGCCTCATGGTGACATCACATACACACCTCTGACAAAGCCTCACTGTGACTTCACAGCACCACCATAACATCACAGCCTCATTGTGCCATTAAAACCATCCAGTGACATAAAACATCATTCTGTCCTCAGAGGCTCACCTGTGACATCATAGCCAACTGTTACCACAACCTCATTCTGACATCACAAGCTTACCTCTCAAAACATAGTCTCAATGCAACATCACACCCTCATCATTGACATCCTAACTAGCCTCAATATGGCACCACACCCTTGCCACTTATCCCAGGTCTCTAAAACACGACAGCCTCCTGGACACCACAGTGGTGCTATTGACATCACATCCTAACTGTGACATCACAAACTTTCTGTGACATCAGCCTGACCACTGA
This sequence comes from Typhlomys cinereus, assembly GCA_023101885.1. Classification (NCBI taxonomy): domain Eukaryota; kingdom Metazoa; phylum Chordata; class Mammalia; order Rodentia; family Platacanthomyidae; genus Typhlomys; species Typhlomys cinereus. Next base: position 1,472,281 of record JALPQD010000061.1, read on the forward strand.
CATATTGACTCATGATGACTCATCTACACACAACTCTGACATAGACTCACTGTAACATCACCGCTAATCCCTGAAACCACAGCTGAACTGTGTGCATAGTCTATCACCACTGATATCACAGTGATGCTTTGATGGCAAATGTATGGTTGTCATTTACAATGAGGCTATGATGTCACTGTAAGATTGTGATGTCACAGGGGAAGTTGTGATGTCACAGTGAGGTTGTGATGTCAATAGCAGCACTGTGTGTTGCAGGGAGGTGTTATGTTCAGTGAGCCTGTAAGGTCAGTGGTGAGGCTGTGGCATAATAGTGAGGCTAGGAAGGATGTCATTGATGAGGGTGTGATGTCGCATTGAAGCTATGATTTCAAAGGTATGGCTGTGATGTCATAGTGAGGCTAGGATGTCACAGTGGGCTACAGCTTCAGAGTTGAGGCTGTGATGTCACCGTGGGCTGTGTTGTCAGTGGAGCAGACTATGTTTCAGAGTGAGGATGTGATTTCAGTGGTTAACGGCTGTGATATCAGAATGAGTCTCATGAGTTTGATGGTATGATGTCACAGTTAGGCTGGCTTGTCACTGGTGATGCTGTGCTGCAACCATGTGGCTGTCACAGGGAGTTTGTGATGTCACAGTGGATATCACTGTGAGGCTGTGGGTCACAGTGAGACTGTGATGTCAGTGGCAATGCTGATGTCACAGTGATGTTAGTGTATGTCAGTGGTGATACTGTCATGTCACGGGAGGCTATGTCAAAGGTATGTATGTGATGTCACCATGAGACTATTATGTCAGGGGCAAGGCTGATGTCACAGTGAGTTTGTGATGTCTCTCGTGAGCACCTGATGGCTCTGTCAGTTTGTAATTCACAATGAGGCTCTGAGGTACAGTGTGCTATGACGTCACAGTTTGGCTCTGATAACACAGTGCTATGTGATGTGACTGGAGAAGTTTTGGTGGCACAGTGAGGCTGTGTTGTCACTGTTGAGCCTGTCATGTGACCGTGAGCCTGAGAGTCACTGTTGAGGCACTTTTGAGGTATCATAGTGAGGCTAGGTAAGATGTCTGTGGTGTCACTGTTGCTATGATTTCAGAGTTAGCCTGTTAGGTCACATCGAGGCTATGTTGTCAGAAGTAAGGCTGTGTGTCAGAATGAGGCTATATTGCCACAGTGGGCTGTGATATCACTGTGAAACTGTGAGGCGTTGTAATCACAGAGAGATTGTGATGCCACAGTAAGGCTGTGAGGTCACTGTGGAAGATGTCAGTGGCAAGGCTGATTTCACCAGGAGGCTATGATGTAACACGTATGTCCATGATGTAACAGGTTGGACTGTGAGGTCACAGTAAGGCTGTGAAGTCACTGTGAGCCTGTGATATCTGTGGTGAAGCTGTGGTGTCTTGGGAAGGTTAACTAGGATACCAGTTCTGAGGCTGTGTTGTCCCAGTGTGACTGTGATGGAACAATGAGGCTGTGATGTCACAGTGACACTGTGGTATCACAGTGATGCTGTGATGTCAAAGCACTGATGTGAGACCAGTGGTGAGGGTGTGATGTCACAGTGTGGCTGTGATGTCACCGTGAGGCTGTGATGTCACACTGAGTCTGTGATGTCACAGTGCAGCTGTGAAGTTAGTGGTGAGGCTGTGATTTCAGAATTGAGACTAATGTGAAAGATGAGGCTGAGATGTCGCCTTGATGACGTGATATAACTGATGAGGCTGTGATGCCACAGTAAGTTTATGATGTCACCATGACCCTGTGGTGTCACTGGTGAGGCTGTAATATCACGGTGAGCCTGTTCTATCAGTGGTGAGGTTATCATGTCACAGTGAGGCTATGTCATAGATGTGTATGTGATGTCACCATGAGGCTATTATGTCAGTGGCAAGGGTGATGACACAGAGAGTTTGTGATGTCACAGTGCATCTGTTATGTCAGTGGCAGGTTATAATGTCACACTAAGGCTGTGAGGACATAGTGAGGCTATGATGTCACAGTGAGGCTCTGATGACACAGTGATTGTGATGTCACTGGAGATTTTGAGGCACAGAGAGGCGTGTGTTATGTGGTGAGGCTGATGTCACAATGAGGCTGTGATGTTACCATGAAGTTGTGATATACATGAGTTGTGATATCAGTGGTGATGGATTATGGCATCACAGTTGCTGTGTTTTCAGTGGGTAGGCTGTGATGTCAGTAGTCAGGCTGATGTCAGTGATGAGGCTGAGATGTCACATGGACTGGAATGTTATTGGTGAGGCTGTGGTCCACAGCAAGGCATGGTGTCACTTTTGAGCCTGTCATGTATCCATCATCCTGGAGAGATGTCAGTGATGAGGCTGTGCTGTCATAGCGAGGCTAAGCAGGATGTCCATGGTGTCACTGTATGATTTCAGAGTTTAGCCTGTTATGTCATAGGGAGGCTTTGATGTCAGAGTGAGGCTGTATTGTCACAGTAAGGGTGTGATGTCAGAAATGAGGCTATAATGCCACAGTGTGGCTGTGATATCAATGTGAAGCTGTGATTGTCTCTGTGAGCAGTCATCACAGAGAGTTTGTGATGTCACAGTGAGGGTATGAGGTCACTGTGGAAGATGTGATGCAGTGGCAATGGTGATTTATCCATGAGGCTATGTATAAACAGGTGAATCATGATGTAGAAGGTTAGACTGTGAGGTCACAGTGGGGTGTGAGGACACTGTGAGGCTATGATGTCTGTGGGAAGATTGATGTCTCCGTGAGTCAGTGATAACACGTGAGGCTGAGGTGTCACTGTTTATGATATCAAAGGCTCCCAATGTCATTGTTGAGGCTGTCATGTCACTGTGAGCCTGTGCTATCTATGGTGGGCTGTGTTCATAGTACAGTGATAGGATACCAGTGGTGAGACTGTGATGCCAAGTGAATTATGATGTCGCCATGAGGCTATGGTATCTCTGGTGAGCCTCAAATCAGTGGTGAGGTTGTGATGTCACAGTGAGGATGTGCTGGCACAGTGTGGCTGTGTGTTACAGTGAGGTTGTTATGTCAGAGTGAGGTGTGATTCAATAGTTACTTTGCTTTCACAGGGAGACTATGTCTTTGGTGAGGCTATATTTTCGCTGGTGAGGATCTAATGTCCACAGTGAGTTTATTGTGTCAAACTAAGGCTGTGATCCCAGTGAGGACATGATGTAAGAGGTCAAGCTTTATGTCACAGTGATGCTTTGATGGCACAATATGGCTGTGATTTCACATGAGGATAGGATCTGAAGTTGTGTGAGTCATGGGGAAAGTTATGATTGTACAGTGAGGTTGTGATGTTGTAGTGACACTGTGGTATCAGGAAGGCCGTCATGTTTCAGTAAGCCTGTGGATCAGTGCTGAGGCTGTGTGGTCATAGTGAGGCTAGGTAGGATATCAGTGTGAGGATGTGATGCCGCATTGAGACTTGATTTCAGAGGTGAGCCTGTGATATCATAGTGAGTTGTGATGAAACATGAGGGCTGTAACATCAGGATCGATGCTGTGGTGTCACAGTTGGGCAATGATTTCAGAGATGAGCCTGTGATGACATAGTGAGGCTGTCATGTCATAGTGAGGCAATAACTCAGAGGTGAGGCAGTAATGTCACAGTGGGCTGTGTTTTTACCAGTGATGCCATGACATCACAGAGAGTCTGTGATGTCAGTGGAGTGAGATATGACATCAGAGTGAGGATGTGATTTCAGTGGTTAGGCTGTGATATCAGAATAAGGCTGATGTGAATGTTGAGGGTATGATGTCAGTGAGGCTCACATGTCACTGGTTAGGCTGTGATGCCACATGAGGCTTTGAAGTCACAGTTGGTTATTATGTCACCATGAGGCTGTGATTTCACAGTGAGCTGTGATGTCACAGTGCCACTGTGAGGTCATGGTTGAGGATTGATGATTTCGGAAGTGACCCTTATGTGAGAGATGAGGCAGAGATGTCACATTGATGATGTGATATAACTGGTGGGCTGTTATGCCACAGTGAGGTTATGATGACACCATGTGGTATCACTGGTGTAGTTGCACATAGCACGGTGAGACTGTAATATGTGGTGAACTGTGCAGTCTCACTGAGGTGTGCTGTCAGAGGAGAGACTTTGATGTCCCTGTGAGCCTGTCATATCAGTAGTGAGGCTGTGATGTCACAATGAGTCTGTGCTGGCACAGTGAGGCTGTGTTGTCATCATTGTTGCCATGATATCACAGTGAGGCTGAGATGTCATTGGAGCAAGAGTATGACATCACAGTTAGGTGTGATTTCAATGGTGAGGCTGTGATATCAGAATTAGGCTGGTGTGAGAGATGAGGTATGATGTCAGTGAGGCTGGCATGTCACTGGTGAGCTCTGATTCCACTTGAGGCTTTGATTCACTGTTGTGGCTGTGGGGACATATGAGCCCGTGATGTCACGGAAGTGGTGTGATGTCATGGTGGAGGCTGTGAGGTCACAGTGAGATTTTGATGTCACTGGCAAGGCTGATGTCACAGCGGGGTTATAATATCAATGGTGAAGTTGTTGTGTGTGTAACATTGAGGCTGTGATGTCATAGTGAAGCTTGTCAGGTTGAGGGGTGGTGTGATATCCCCATGAGGCTGGTATGTCAGTGGCAAGGCTGATGTCACAGTGAGTTTATGATTCCCAGTGATGGTGTGATGGCTCTATCAGGTTGTAATGTCACAGTGAGACTGTGAGGACACAGTGTGTCTTATGATGTTCAGTGGGCTCTGATGACACAATGATGTGATATCACTAGAAGGTTTGGATGGTACAGTGAAGCTGTGATGTGGTGGTGAGGCTGATGGCACAATGAGGCGATGTCAGTGGTGAGAAAGATATCTTAGTGAGTCTATGATGTCACTGGTAAGGTATGATGTCAATGGTGAATCTATTATGTGACAGTGACACTGTTTGGCTGTGATGTCAAAGGCTGTTGTGCACTGTTGTGGCAGTTATGTCAATGTTCTGACTAATGTCTGTGGTGACGTTGATGTCACATGGGGCTGTCTGTCTGGTGAGGCTGTGATGCCACACTGGACTGTGATTCAATATGAAGGTTGTTGCCACTGTGGGCTGTCATGTCACCGTGAAGTTGATATCACTCAATGATGTGTTATGTCACTGAAGTGGTTTTGATGGCACAATGAGGCTGTGATATCAGTGGTGAGGCTGATGTCACAATGAGCTATGATGTCACTGGTATGGCTATGATGTCATGGTGAACCTATTACTTGAGCAAGTGAATTGGTAGGCTGTATTGTCAAAAACTATTGTAGTCACTGTTGTTAGCAGTGATGTCAGTGTTTTGACTATGTCAGGTGGTGGACGCTGATGTCGTAGGTGTGGCTGTGCGTGTACACTAGTTAGGCTATGTGTCACATCAAGGTTCTGTTATGTAGTGGTAAGACAGATGCCACACATTAGGCTATAATGTAAACATGTGAGCTGTGTGTCAAGGGGCAGGCTGTGAGGTTACTGTGAGGCTGTAATGCCACAGTGAGGCTTTGATGTCACCTTGTGTCTGTGAAGTCACCGTTAGTCCATGATGTTAGAGGGAGTAGGTGATGTCACGGTGCATGCTGTGAGGTCACAGTGAGACTGTGATGGTGGCAATGCTGATGTCACAGTGAGGCTATGATGTCAGTGGTGATATTGAGAAGTCACGTTGAGGCTGTAATTTAACAGTGAGGCTATGTCAGGGGTGTGCATGTGATGTCAATATGAGGTTATTGTGTCAGTTGCAAGGCTGACGTAACAGAGAGTTTGTGAAGTCAGAGTAAGGCTGTGATGTCACTGACAGGTTGTAATGTCATAGTGAAGCCGTGAGGTCACAGTGTGGCTATGATGCCACAGAAAGGCTCTGATGACACAGTGATGTTGTGATATCACTGCAGAGTTTTTTGATGGCACAGTGAGGCTGTGATGTTAGTGGTGAAGGTTAGGAAGATAGTGATGAAGCTGTGGTGTCATACTGAGGATGTGATATCAGAGGAGAGGCTGTGATGTCACTGTGGGGCTCTAATGCTACTATGAGGTTGTGATATCACAGTGAAGCTGTGATATCAGTGGTGATAGACTATGACATCACAGTTCATCTGTGATTTCAGTTGTTAGGCTGTGATGTCAAAAGTGAGGCTGATGTCAGTAATGAGGCTAAGATGTCATAGTGAGGCTGGGATGTTACCGGTGAGGCTGTGGTGACACTAGTGAGGCTGTCATGTGACCACGAGCCTGAGATGTCAGTGATGAGGCTGTGTGTCATAGAGAGGCTAGGCAGCATGTCCGTGGTGTCACTGATGCTATGATTTCAGAGGTTACCCTGTTATGTCACAGTGAGGCTGTCAAATCAGAGGTGAAACTGTGATATCACATTGAGGCTGTGATGTCAGAAATGAGGCTATGATGCCAAGATGAGACTGTGATATCACTTTGAAACTTTGATGTCACTATGAGTCTGTGACATAACAGCAAGTTTGTGATGTCAAGTGTGTCTGTGAGGTCACTGTGGAAGATGTGATGTCAGTGGTAAGTCTAATTTCACCATGAGGCTATGATGTATCTGGTAAGTGTACAATGGAACAGGTTGGACTATGAGGTCACAGTGAGGCTCGAAGGTCACTGTAAGGCTGTGATATCTGTAGGAAGATTGATGTCACAATAAGACAGTGATGTAACATGTGAGGCATTTTGTCACTGTTTATGATGTTAAAGATTATGATATCATTGCTGAGGATGTCGCATGACTGTGACCCTGTGCTATGTGTGGTGAGGCTGTCATAGTAAGGCTAGATAGGATACCATTGGTGAGGTTGTGATGTCACAGTGAGGCTGTGAGTTCACTGTGGAATATGTGATGACAGTGGCAAGGCTGATTTTATCATGAGACTAGGATGTAACAGGTGAGTCTGATGTAACAGGTTAGACTGTGAGGTCACAGTGAGGCTATGAGGTCACTTGAGGCTGTGATATCACTGGGGAAGTTGTGATGTCACAGGGAGTTTGTGATGTTAATAGCAACACTGTGGTGTCACAGGAAGGCTGTCAAGTTTCAGTGAGCCTGTGAAGTCAGTAGTGAGGCTATGGTGTCATAGTGAGTCTAGGCAGGATGTCAGTAATGAAGGTGTGATGTCACATTGAGGCTATGATTTCAGAGGTGAGCCTGTGATGTCATAGTGAGGCTGTGATGAGACAGTGGGGCTATAAACTCAGAGATGAGGCTGTAATGTCACAGTGAGCCTGCGATGCCATGTGAGGCTTTAATGCACCATGTAGCTGTGGTGTCACCATGAACCTGTGATGGCACAGGGAGTTGGTGATGTCACAGTGGAGGCTGTGAGGTCACAGTGAGACTGTGATGTCAGTGGCAAGGCTGATGTCACAGTGAGGCTATGATGTCAGAGGTGATGCTGTGATGTCACATTGAGGCTGATGTTATAGTGAGGCTATGTTAGAGGTGCGTGTGATGTCACCATGAGGCTATTATGTCAGTGTCAAGTCTGATGTCACAATGAGTTTGTGATGCCACAATGAGACTGTGATGTCACAGTCAAGTTGTAATGACACAGCGATGCTATGTGGACACAGTGTGGTAATGATGTCACAGTAAAACTCTGACAATCCAGTGATGTTTTGATGTCACTGGAGAGGTTTTGATGGCTCAGTGAGACTGTGATGCTTTTGGTGAGGCTGATGGCACAATGTAGCTGTGATGTCAGTGGCAAATGTGTGATGTCACAATAAAGCTGGAATGTCAGTGTTGAGAAAGATGACATAGTGAGTCTATGATGTCACTGGTGAGGCTATGATGTCAGTGGTGAACCTATTACATGGCAGTGACACTAGTGAGGCTGTGATGTCAAAGGCTGTGTTTTCACTGGTGTGGCAGTGATGTCAGTGTTTTGACTAATGTCAGAGGCCACGCTGATGTCACAGGTGAAGCTGTGCTGTCACTGGTGATGCCATGATGTCACACTGAGGCTGTGATGTCACTGAGAAGGTTATATGTCACTATGAGCTATAATGTCACCATGACTTGTTATTCTGGAAGCTGTGATGTCACAGTGAGGCTTTGATGTCAGTGGCAAGACTGATGTCACAATGAGGCTATGATGTAACAGGTGAGCCTGTGTTGTCAGTGGGCAGGTAGCGAGGTCACTGTGAGGCTGTGATTTCGCAGTGAGGCTCTGAAGTCAGGACTGATTCTAAGAGATATCAGTGAGACTGTGACATCAGAGATCATTCATGGATTTCACTAGTGAGGTTAGGACATCAGTGGTGAGGCTGTGCAGTTGCACCGTGACTGTGATGCAAAAGAGGCTGTGATGCCACTGTGAGTCCATGATGTTACCGTGAGGTTGTGATATCACAGTGAGGCTGTGATATCAGTAGTGATAGATTATGACCTCACAGTTCTGCTGAGATTTCAGTGGTTAAGCTGTCATGTCAGGATTGAGGTTCATGTCAGTGATAAGGCTGTGATTCCACAGCGAGGCTGTGGTGTCACTGTTGAGGCTGTCATGTGACCGTGAGTCTGAGATGTCAGTGATGAGGCTGTGGTGTTATAGCGAGGATAGGCAGGATGTCTATGGTGTCACTGATGCTATGATTTTAGAGGTCAGCCTGTTAGAGGTCAGCCTGTTAGAGGTCAGCCTGTTATGTCATAGTGAGGCTTTGATGTCACTGGTGAGTCTGTGATGTCTCAGTGAGGATGTGATGTCAGAATTGAGGATATATTGCCCCAGTGAGGCTATGATATCAATATGAAGATGTCATGTCACTATGAGGCTGTGACATCACAGAGAGGCTCTGATGTCACAGTGTTGCTTTGAAGTCACTGTGGAAGATGCGATGTCTGTGGCAAGGCTGATTTCACTATAAGGCTATGATGGAACAGGTGAGTCTATGATGTAACAGGTTAGACTGTGAGGTCACAGTGACACTGTGAGGTGACTGTCAGGCTATTATATTTGTGGGAAGATTGATGTCACAGTGAGGCAGTGATGTAATATGTGAGGCTGTGGTATCTCTGTTTATGATGTCAAAGGCTATGGTCTCACTGCTGATACTGTCACATCACTGCGAGCTTGTGCTCTCTATGGTGAAGCTGTGTTGTCATGTTAAGGCTAGGTAGGTTACCAGTGATGAGGCTGTGATACCACAGTGAGGCTGTGAAGTCAGAAATGAGACTAAAATGCCACAGTGAGGCTATGAAGTCTACATGAAGCTGTGATATCACAGATAGATTGTCAAGTCACATCGAGGATGTAAGGCCACTGGGGAATATGTGATATTAGTGGCAGGGCTGATTTAGACATGAGGCTATGATATAACAGGTGAGTCTATGATGTCACAGGTTAGACTGTGAGGACACAATAAGGCTGTGGTGTCACTGTCAGGTTGTAATATTACAGTGAGGACACAGTGTGGCTATGATGTCACAGTGAGTCTCTGATGACACAGTGATGTTGTGATGTCACCAAAGAGGTTAGGTTGGCACAGTGAGACTGGTGTTATTAGTGAGTCTGATGTCACAATGAGGCTTTGATGTCAGGGGTGATGGTGTTATGTCACAATAAGGCTGGAATGTCAGTAGTGAGAAAGATGTCATAGTGAGTCTATGATGTGAATGGCCAAACTATGATGTCCGTGGTCAACCTGTTATTTGACAGTGACATTGGTGAGGCTGTAATGCAAAAGGCTATGGTGTCACTGGTGTGGCAGGGATGTCAGTGTTCTGACTAATGTCAGTGACAACATGATGTCACAGGTGATGCTGTGCTGTCACTGATGAGGTTGTGATGTCATAGTGAGGCCATAATATCAGTGGTAAGACTGATGCCAAAATGAGGCTATGATGTAACAGGTGAGCCTCAGGTGTCAGAAGGTAGGCTCTGAGGTCACTGTGAGTTTTTGATGCCATACTAAGACTGTGATGTCGGGGCAAGGCTAATCTCACAGTGAGGATATGATGTCATTGGTAATGCTCTGATGTCTCATTGAGGCTGTGATGTCACAGTGAGCCTGTGTCAGAGATGTATATGTGATGTCACCATGAGGCTATTATGTCAGTGGCAAGTCTTATGTTGCAGTGAGGCTATGATGTCAGTGGTGATGCTGTGATGTCACATTGAGGCTTAGATGTTATAGTGAGCCTATGTCAGAAGTGTGTGTGTGATTTCATCATGAAGGTACCATGTCAGTGGCAAAGCTGATGTCACAGTGAGCTTGAGATGTCACAGTGGGGCTGTGATGGCACTGTCAGGTTGTAATGTCACAGTGAGACTGTGAGGACTCTGATGTCACAGTGAAGCTCTGACTACATAATGATGTTGTGATGTCACTGGAGAGGTTTTGATGGCCTAGTGAGGCTGTGATGTTAGTGGAGAGGCTGATGTCACAAAGAGGCTGTGATGTCACTGGTAAAGGTGTAATATCACAATAAGGCTGTAATGTCAGTGGTGAGAAAGATGTCATAGTAAGTCTATGATGTCACTGGTGAGGCTCTGATGTCATTGGATAACTTATTACGTGACAGTACACTGGTGAGGTTGTGATGTCAAAGACTGTGTTGTCACTGGTGGGGCAGTGATGTCAGTGTTCTCACTAATGTCAGTGGCGATCCAGATGTCACAGGTCAGGCTGTACTGTTGTGGTGAGGCCATGATGTCACACTGAGGCTTTGATATCACTGTGAAAGTTGTATGTCACTGTGAGCTGTCATGTCAGCATGAGGTGATATCACTCTGGTTGCTGTGATGTAACATTGAGGCTGTGATGTCAGTCGCAAGACTGATGTCACAATAAGGCTATGATGTGTCAGGTGAGCTTGTGGTGTCAGTGGGTAGGCTATGAGATCACTGTGATGCTGTAATGTCACAGTGATGCTCTGATGTCAGGGCTGATTCTATAAATTTCAGTGTAGCTGTGATGTCTGAGGTGATGCTTGGATGCTACAGTGAGGTTAGAATGTCAGTGCTAAGGCTGTGATGTCACAGGAGAGGCTGCAATGTCACTGTGAGGCTCTGATGTTACCATGAGGTTATGATATCATCATGAGGCTGTGATATCAGTGGTGATAGACTATGACATAACAGTTTGGCTGAGATTGCAGTTTTTAGGCTTTGAAGTCAGAAATGAGGCTAATGGCAGCAGTGAGGATGACATGTCAGAGTGAGGCTGGGATGTTTCTGGTGAGCCTGTGATGCCACAGTGAGGCTGTGGTGTCACCACTGAGCCTATCATGTGACTATGAGCATGAGATGTCAGTGATGAGGCTGTGGTTTCAAAGCAAAGATAGGCAGGATGTCCATGGTATCACTCATCACTCATGCCATGATTTCAAAGGTTAGCCTCTTATGTCACAGTAAGGCTGTGATGTCAAAAATGAGGCTGCAATGACACAGTGAAGCTGTGTCATATCACTGTGAATCTTTGATGTCACTATGAAGCTGTGGTGTAACTGGTGAGGCTGAGAGATCACAGTGAGCCTTTCATATCAGTGATGAGGTTGTGATGTTACAGTGAGGCTGTGCTGGCACAGTGTAGCTGTGATGTCACAGTGAGGTTGTGATGTCACAGTGATGTGGTGATGTCAGTAGTGACTGTGCTTTTACAGGGAGACTATGTCACTGGTGAGGCTATATTGTCACTGGTGAGTCTCTAATGTCACAGTAAGTTCATTGTGTCAAACAGGCTGTGATGTCACAGTGAGGCTATAATGTCAGAGGTGAAGCTTTATGTCACAGTGATACTTTGATTGCTCATTATGGCTGTGATGTCACAATGAGGCTGTGATTTCACTGAGAGGTTTTTATGTCACTGGGGAAGTTGTGATGTCACAGTAAGGTTGTGATATCAATAGTGACATTGTGGTGTCACAGGGAGGCTGTCATGTTTCAGTGAGCCTGTGAGGTCAGTGATGAGACTGTGTTGCTATAGTGATGCTAAATAGGATGTCAGTGATGAGGGTGTGATGTCTCATTGAGGCTATGATTTCAGAGGTGAGTCTGTGATATCATAGTAGTGCTATGATGAAACAGTGAGACTATAAGGTCAGACTCAATGTTGTGATGTCGTAGTTGGGCAATGATTTCAGAGTTGAGTGTCATGCCATAATGAGGCTGTGATGTCACAGTGAGGCTATAACCTCAGAGGTGAGTCTGTGATGTCACAGTGAGACTGTATTGTCACCAGTGATGCTGTGATATCACAGTTAGGCTGGGATGTCACTGGATCGAGACTGTGACATCACATTGATGATGTGATTTCAGTTTTTAGGCTGTGATATCAGAATGTGGCTGGTGTGAGTGATGAGGCTGCATGTCACTGATGAGGCTGGGATGCCAAATTGATGCTTTGATATCACTGTGTGGTTGTGGTGACACCGTGAACACATGATGTCACAGGAAGATGGTGACATCACGGTGGAGTCTGAAAGGTCACAGTGAGACTGTGATGTCAGTGGCAAGGCTGATGTCACAGTGAGGCTATGATGTCAGTGGTAATGCTGTGATGTCACATTGAGGCTGTAATGTCACAGTGAGGCTATGTCAAAGGTGTGTATGTGATGTGACCATGAGGCTGTTATGTCAGTGGCAAGGCAGATGTCACAGTGAATTTGTGATGTCACACTGAGGGTGTGATGGCACTGTCTTGTAATGTAATAGTGAGGCTGTGAGGAAACACTGTGTCTATGATGTCACAGTGAGGCTCTGAGGACACAGTGATGCTGTGATGTCACTGGAGGGTTTTGGATGGCACAGTGAGGCTGTGATGTTAGTGGTGAAGCTGATTTCACAATGAGTCTGTGATTTCATTGGTAAAGGTGTGATGTCACAAGAAGGATGGAATGTCAGTGGTGAGAAAGATGTCATAGTGAGTATATGATGTAACTGCTGGCGCTATGATGTCAGTAGTGAAACTATATGCCAGTAACACTAGTGAAGCTGTGATGTCAAAGGCTGTGTTTACATTGATATGGCAGAGATGTCAGTATTCTGACTAATGTCAGTGGTGATGCTGATGTCACAGGTGAGGCTGTGCTCTCACTTGTGAGGCCATGATGACACACTGAGGCTGCAATGTTACTGTGAAATTTGTATGTCACTCTGGTCTGTCATGTCACCATGAGGTGATATCACTCTGGAAGCTGTGATATCACCATGAAGCTGTGATGTCAGTGGCAAGACTGATGTCACAATGAGACTATGATGTAACAGGTGAGCCTGTGGTGTCAGTGGGAAGTTTGTGAGGTCACTGTGAGGCTGTGATGTCGCAGTGAGGTTCTGATGTCAGGGTTAATTCTATGAGATGTCAGTGAAGCTGTGACGTCAGGAGTGATACTTGGATTTCACAGTGAGTTTAGGATGTAAGTGATGAGGCTGTGCAGTCACAGTGAGGCTGTGATGTCAGAGAAGAGGCTGTGATGTCACTGTGAGTCTGAGATGTTAACATGAGCATCACAGTGATGCTGTGATATCAGTGGTGATAGACTATGGCATCACAGTTAAGCTGAGATTTCAGTGGTTAGGCTGTGATGTCGGAAGTGAGGCTGATGTCAGTGATGAGGCTCAGATGTCACAGTGAGGCTGGGATGTTACTGGTGTGGCTCTGATGCCACAGTGGGCTGTGGTGTCTCTGTTGAGGCTGTTATGTGACCATGAGCCTGAGATGTCAGTGATGAGGCTGTGGTGTCATAGCGAGGCAGGCAGGATGTCCGTTTTGTCGCTGATGCTATGATTTCAGAGGTTAGTGCTGTGTCCTTATCCAACCATGCTGTTTTGACAAGGTCCAGCATGACAGAATATTGTTTCAAGGAAACAATTTCTGGATAAAGGACATGACATTATTTGATATAAATAAGAGAAATAAGGAAAATAAGGGGGTAGTTAGGCCTTGATGTTACAGCCTGCTGGCTGGGGAGTGACATATTAACATCTAAATGGGCAATTGCTAGGTCCTAGGGGCTCTCCCTATGTAAATTAAGTTTTGCCTCTGGCAGGAGGATTCCTCCCTCTGGAATTTGAGTTAATCTCTTGTATGTTCTTACATCTTTTTTGTTCTTGCTGTTGTTGTTTTTCTCAGGGCTAGATAGGTTACAGACCCTCCCCCACACATTTGATATTTATACATATATCAGGGAAAATCTACTTTGAAATATTCATTGTCTCTTTGCATTTAGCAACTAACTGTCATGTCTATTTTAACTTTACCTGGAGACATCATGTCTATTCCGACACAGAAAATATATGTCACCTCTGCTCTTCCATTGTTACCCAGAATAAATACATTTTACATAATCCTGTAAAGAATTTGGTCCTGTATTTCTTTGATGTTTTCCTTAACTGGCGTGGTGTCACATCCCCTGGCCATTACACTTGATTTTCTAATGTATATAAACTCTACTAAAAATTTCAATAAAGAGTTCAGATTCACTCAGTCAAGAAAACTGTCTGCCTGTCCTCCATTCGCCTAAGCCTTGCCCACCTTGTTGAGTGGAGCCCTGGATTCGAGGTTGCAGCTTGGACTACAACAGGTTAGCCTGTTATGTCACAGTCAGGCTGTGATGTCAGTAATTAGGGTATAATGCTACAGAGAGGCTTTGATATCACTATGAAGTTATGATGTCACTGTTATGCTGTGACATCACAGACAGGTAGTGATGTCACAATAAGGCTGGAAAATCAGTGGTGACAAGGATGTCGTAGTGAGGCTATGATGTCACTGGTGAGACTATGACTTCAGTGTTGAACTTATTATGTGACAGTGACACTAGTGAGGCTGTGATGTCAACAGCTGTGTTGTAACTGGTGTGGCAGTGATGTCAGTGTTCTGACTAATATCTGTGCTGACACTGATGTCACAGGTGATACTGTGTTGTCACTGGTGAGGCCATGATGTCATACGGTCTGTGATGTCCCTGTGAAGGTTGTATGTTGCTATAGGCTGTCATGTAAGCATGAGATAATATCACTCTGGAAGCTGTGATGTCACAGAGAGGCTGTGATGGCAGTGGCATGAGGCTATGAAATAACAGCCTGCCCACGGACACCACAGGCTCACCTGTTATTTCATAGCCTCATGCCACTGCCATCACAGCCTCACTGTGACATCAGGGCAGGCTGTCAGGTCACTGTGAGACTGTGATGTCACAGTCAGGCTCTGAAGTCAGGCCTGAGCCTATGAGATATCAGTGAGGCTGTGACATCAAGGGTGATGTTTGCATTTCACAGACAGTTTTGATAGTTGTGAGGCTGTGCATTCACACTGAGGCTGTGATGTCAGAGGAGAGGCTGTGATGTCACTGTGAGCCAGTCATATCAGTGCTGAGGCTATGACATCACCACGAGTCTGTGCTGGCACAGTGTGGCTGTGATGGAACAGTGAGATTGTGATGTCACACTGAGGTTGTGATATCAGTAGTGAGTGTACTTTTTCCGGGAGACTATGTCATTGGTGAAGCTGGAATGTCACTGGTGAGGCTCTAATGTTACAGTGAGTTTATTGTGTCAAACTGAGGTTGTGATGTCACAGTGTGGCTTAGATGTCAGAGGTGAGGTTTAATGTCACAGTGATTCTTTAATGGCATGGTATGGCTGTGATGTCACATTGAGACTGTGATGTCAATAGCGACGCTGTGGTGTCACAGGAAGGTTGTCATGTTTCAGTGTGCCCGTAAGGACAGTGGTGAGGGTGTGGTGTCATAGTCAGGTTTGGTATGATGTCAGTGATGATTGTGTGATGTCGCACTAAGGCTAGGATTTCAGAGGTAAGCCTGTGATGTCATAGTGAGACTGTGATATCACAGTGAGGCTATAAAGTCAGAGTTAATGCTGTGGTGTCACAGTTGAGCAATGATATCAGAAGTGAGCCTGTGATGTCACATTGAGGCTGTGATGTCACAGTGAGGCTATGTCAAAGGTGTGTATGTGAATTCACCATGAGCCTATTATGTCAGTGGCAAGGCTGATGTCACAGTCAGTTTATGATGTCACAGTGAGGCTGTGACGTCACTTTCAGGTTGTAATATCATAGGGAGACTGTGATGAAATAGGCTATAACATCAGAGTTAATGCTGTGATGTCTCAGTTGGGCAATGATTGCAGAGGTGAGTCTGTGATTTCATAGTGAGGCTGTGGTGTCACCAGTAATGCCATGATATCAGTGGTGATAGACTATGACATCACAGTTCGGCTGAGATGCTGATGTCAGTGATGAGGCTGAGATGTCACAGTGTGGCTGGGATGTTACTGGTGAGGCTATGATGATGCCACAGAGAGGCTGTGATGACACAGTGAGACTGTGTTGTCACCAGAGAGGCTGTGTTGTCACTGTGAGGCTGGGATGTCAGTGGAGCGAGACTATGACATCATACTGAGGATGTGATTTCGGATGTTAGGCTGTGATATCAGAATGAGGTTGATGTAAGTGATGAGGGTATGATCACAGTGAGGCTGTCATGTCACTGTTGAGGCTGTGATGCCACCGTGGCTGTAGTGTCACTGTAAGCCTGAGATATCACAGAGAGTTGTTGATGTCACGGTGGAGGCTGAGAGGTCACAGTGAGACTGTGATGTCAGTGGCAAGGCTGATGTCACAGTGAGTTTGTGTTGTCACAGTGAGTCTGTGCTGTCACTGGAATGGCCGTGATGACACACTAAGTCTGTGATATCACTGTGAAGTTTGTATGTCTCTGTGGGCTCTCATGTCACCATGAGGTGATATCACCCTGGAAGCTGTGAGGTCACTGTGAGGTTGTGATGTCAGTGGCAAGACTGATGTCACAATGAGTCTATGATGAGCCTCTGGTGTTAGTGGGCAGGTTTTGAGGTCAGTGTGAGGCTGTGATGTTAAAGTGAGGCTCTGATGTCAAGGTTGATTCTATGATTTGTCAATGAGGCTGTGACATCAGGGGTGATGCTTGATTTCACAGTGAAGTTAGGATGTCAGTGGTGAGGCTGTGCAGTCACACTGAAGCTGTGATGCCAGAGGAGAAGCTGTGATGTCACCATGAGGTTGTGATATCACAGTGATACCAGTGGTGATATGTTGGGCCCACCCAGAGATAACGGTCTGGGAGGGAGTGAGCAGGGCATGGCTTAGCACATGGGACCAAAGATGGTGCTGGGAGCTAGTGTCCTAGGCGTAACCCTGATCACATTACAGAGAGTCCTAATTGGCTTATAGGAGCCAACATAGATTTATGTTTAATCTGACCTATGCAGAGTATGTGCTATACTGACCATCAAGGTAATTGGCTGGTGTTTCACGTGCTTGGATTCTTTGTGTATATAAGCTGATTTATTACCCCCAATAAACTGAGATTTTACTTTGACAAACTCCTCGTCTGTTGCTGAGTCTCTGGAGGGCTGAGGCAGAGGTGCGGGTGGTCAGGTTGTTACAGCCAGGAGCTGTGTGTATGAGTGAGTGACGGAATGTCGCTTTGACAGACTCCCTGCTGTGCCCAGAGTCCCCTGAATTTGGGTAGGGGTAAAGGGCCTGCAGCATATTTGCCTTTCTCCGCCCCGACAGCCTGGAGCCGCCCAATGGCCTGGAGCTGTCGCAGTGTGTGCCTGGGAGAATCATCCCAGCAGTGATAGACTATGACATCCCAGTTTGGCTCAGATTTCAGTAGTTAGGCCGTGATGTCAGAAGTGAGGCTGATGTCAGTGGTGAGGCTGAGATGTGACAGTGAGGTTGGGATGGTACTTGTGAGGCTGTGATGCCACAGTGAGGCTGTGTTGTCACTGTTGAGGCTGTCATGTGAGCGTGAGGCTGATGTCAGTGATGAGGCTATAGTGTCATAGCGAAGCTAGGTAGGATGTCTGTAGTGTCACTGAAGCTATGATTTCAAAGGTTAGCCTGTTATGTCACAGTGAGGCTGTGATGTCACAAGTGATGCTGTGATGTCACTATGAGTCTGTGATGTCAGAATTGAGGCTATAATGACACAGTGATGCCGTGATATCACTGTGAAGCTGTGATGTCATTGTGAGGGGTTCTGATGTCACAGTGAGGCTGTGAGGTCACTGTGGAAAATGTGATGTCAGTGGCAAGGCTGATTTCACCATGAGGCTATGGTGTAACAGGTGAGTCTATGATGTAACACGTTAGACTGTTAGTTCACAGTGAGACTTTGAGGTCACTGTGAGACTGTGATATCTGTGGAATGATTGATGCCACAATGAGGAAGTGATATAACATGTTAGGCTATGGTGTCACTGTTTATGATATCAAAGGCTATGATGTCACTGTTGAGGTTGTCACATCGCTGTGAGCCTATGCTATCTGTGTTGAGGCTGTGGTGTCTTGGCAAAGCTAGGCAGGATACCAGTGGTGAGGCTGTGATGTCACCATGAGGTTGTGATGTCACAGTCAGGTTGTGTTGGCACATTGTGCCTGTGATGTCATAGTGAGTTTGTGATGTCACAGTGACGTGGGGATATCACTAGTGACTGTGCTTGCAAAGCAAGACTATGTCATTGGTGAGGCTGTATTGTCACTGGTGAGGCTCCAATGTCACAGTGAGTTTATTGTGTCAAACTGAGGTTGTGATGTCACATTGAGACTATGATGTCAGAGGTAAAATTTCATGTCACAGTGATTCTTTAATGGCATGGTGTGGTTGTGATGTCACCATGTAGATGTGGTGTCACTGTGAGGTTGTGATGACACTGTGACACTGAGGAAGTTGTGATGACATTGTGATGTCAGTAGCGACACTGTGGTGTCACAGGGAGGGTGTTATGTTTCAGTGAGCCTGTGAGGTCAGTCGTGAACATGTGGTGCCTTAGTGAGGCTGTGTAGGATATTAGTGATGAGGGTTTGAGGCTATAACTTCTGAATCGATGCAGTGATGTCACAGATGGGCAATGATTTCAGAGATGAGCATGTGATGTCACAGTGAGTCTGTCATGTCACAGTGAGGCTGTAACCACAGAGGTGAGGCTGTGATATTAGTGTTGAGGCTGATTTCACACTGAGGCTCTGATGTCACTTGTGAAGGTGTGATGTCACAATAAGCCTGGAATATAAGTGGTGAGAAAGATATCATAGTGAGATTATGATGTCACTGGTGAGGCCATGATGTCACATTGAGGTTGCAATATCACTGTTAGGTATATATGTCATGGTGGGCTATCATGTCACTATGAGTTAATATCATTATGGAATCTGTGTTGTCATAGTGAGGCTGTGATATCAGTGCTGATATCACAATGAGGCTATGATGTAACAGGTGAGCCTGTGGTGTCAGTGGGTAGATTGTGAAGTCACTGAGAGGCTGTGATGTCACAGTGAGGCTCTGATATCAGGGATAATTCTATGAGATGTGTGAGGCTGTGACAACAGTGATTATGCTTGGACTTCACATTGAGGTTAGCACATCAATGGTGGGGCTGTGCAGTCAAACTGAGGCTGATGTCAGAGGAGAGTTGTGACGTCACTGTGAGGTATTGATACTACTGTGAGATTGTGATATTACAGTGAGGCTGTGGTGCCAATGGTGAAAGACTATGACATCACAGTTTGGCTGACATTTCAGTGGTTAGACTGTGATGTCAAAAGTGAGGCTGATGTCAGCGGTGAGGCTGAGATGTCAATGAGGCTGGCATATTACTGGTGAGGCTGTGATGCTACAGTGAGGCTGTGATGTTACTGTTGAGTCTGTCATGTGAGCATGAGGCTGAGATGTCAGTTATAAGGCTATGGTGTCATAGCGATGCTACACAGGATGTCCATATTGTCACTGATACTATGATTTCAGAGTTTAGCCTGTTATGTCTCAGTGAGGCTATGATGTCAGAAGTGAGGCTTTCATATCACAGTGATGCTAGGACGGTGGTGATGCCGTGAATTCATATTGAGGCTGTGATTTCACAGGGAGGCTGTGTCAGAGGTATGAAGGCTGATGTCACAGTGAGTTTGTGATGTCACAGTGAGGCTATGATGTCACTGTTGGGTTGAAATGTCACAACGAGTCTATGAGGACACAATGTGGCTATGATGTCATAGTGAAGCTCTGATGACACAGTGATGTTGTGATGTCACTGGAGAGGTTTAGATGGCACAGTGAGACTGTGTTTTTAGTGGCGAGGTTGATGTCACAATGAGACAATGATATATCAGTTGAGCATGTGATATCAGCAAACAGGCAGTGAGGTCATTGTAAGACTGTGATATAGCAGTGAGGTTCTGATGTCAGATTCTATGAGATGATTCTATGAGATGTTCATGAGGCTGTGACATAAGGGGTGATGTTTTGATTTCAAAGTCAGGTTAGGACGTCAGTGGTGAGGCTGTGCAGTCACACTAAGGCTGTAATGTCACAGGAGAAGCTATGATGTCACTCTGAACCAGTCATATCAGTGGTGAGGCTGTGATGTCACAGTGAGGGGGTGTTGGCACAGTGTGGCTGTCATGTCACAGTGAGGTTGTAATATCACAGTGAGATTGAGATGTCTGTAGTGACTGTGCTTTCACATGGAGACTATGTCATTGGTGAGGCTGTATTGTCACAGGTGAGGCTCTAATGACACAGTGAGTTTATTGTCTCAAACTGAGGCTGTGATATCACAGTATGTCTATGACATCAGAGTTGAAGCTTTATGTCATAGATGCTTTGAAGGCACAGTTCTCCTCTGATGTCTCAAAGAGGCTGTGATGTCACTGTGAGGTTTTGATGTCATTGGAGAAGTTGTGATGTCTCCGTGAATTTGTGATGTCAATAGAGACAGTGTGGTGTCAAAGGGAGGCTGCCATGTTCCAGTGAGCCTGTGAGGTCAGTAGTGAGGCTGTGGTATCATAGTGAGAGTAGGGAGGATATCAGTGATGAGGGTGTGATGTCACATTGAGGCCATGATTTCAGAGGTGAGCCTGTAATGTCACAATGTAGCTGTCATGTCACAGTGAGGCTCTAACCTCAGAGGTGAGGCTGTCATGACACAATTGTCGTGTCGTAGGCAATGTCCATTGTCACCAGTAATCTATGATATCAGAGTGAGGCTGTGATGTCTTTGGAATGATACAATGACATTAGAGTAAGGATGTGATTTCAGCGGTTAGGCAGTGATATCAGAATGTAGCTGATGTGACTGTGGAGGGTATGATGTCACAGTGTGGCTGGCATGTCACTGGTGAGGCTGTGATGTCAAAGAATGAGTTGTCACTGGTATGGCAGTGATGTCAGTGTTCTAACTAATATCAGTGGTAATGCTGATATCACAGGTGAAATTGTGCTGTTACTAGTGAGGCTGTGATGTCACTGTTAGGATATGATGTCACTGTGAGTGTTGTATGTCACTGTGGGCTGTCATGTCACCATGAGATGATGTCACTTGGGAAGCTGTGATGTCACAGTGAGGCTGTGATGTCAGTGGCAAGACTAATGTCACAATGAGGCTATGATATAACAGGTGAGCCTGAGGGGGCAGTGGGCAGGCTGTGAGGTCACTATGAGGCTGTGATATTGCAGTGAGCCTGTGATGTCAGGGCTGATTCTATGAGATGTCAGCGAGGCAGTGATGTCAGAGGTGATGCTTGGATTTCACAATGAGTTTCGGATGTCAGTGGTGATACTGGGCACACTGAGACTGTGCTGTCAGAGGAGAGGCTGTGATGTCACAGTAAGGCTGTGTTGGCACAGTGTGCCAGTGATGTCACAGTGAGGTTGTGATGTCAGTAGTGACTGTGCTTTTACAGAGAGACTATGTCATTGGTGAGGCAGTATTATCACTGGTGTGGCTCTAATGTCACAGTGAGTTTATTGTGTCAAACTGAGGCTGTGATGTTACAGTGAGTCTATGATGTCAGGGATTAAGCTTTATGTCACAGTGATGCTTTGATGGCATGGTATGGCTGTGATATCACAATGAGGCTGTGATGTTACTGTGAGGTTGTGATGTCACTGGGGAAGTTGTGATGTTACAGTGAGATTGTGATGTCAATAGCAACACTGTGGTTGTGTCACGGTGTATTAGTCAGGTTTTATAGAGATGAATAATTGACAATGAATATATATATAATAGGGAATGTATTTTGATGGCTTACAGTATGGGCAAGTAGTCCAATGATGGCTACCAGTAGCCGAGGTTGTCCAATGATTGATGCCTGTTGCTGCTCAGTTTGGTGGTCAAGTGGGTAATGGCTGAATGCTGGAGAATTCCTGGAGTCTTTAGACTAGCCAACAGCAACTTGGAGGGCTGGAAGTCTAGCGGGTCAAAGAAATCAGGTGGCCAGAAGGAAGAGCGATTCCTAGCACAGCTGCAATAAGGCATCTGTTCTCTTTAGTGGCTCCTTTTTATATGGTGCAGTATTGGGAGGATCTATGAGAGCTTTGGAGGTTCTGATAGGATCTAGGGTGGGTGCAATCCTAGCAAGTGTTCTCAGTTGATCCTTTCCAGAGGTGGTCTCAGCTATCTTAGTTAATATCGGGTGGTCAAGCTGACACCCAGGCTTAACTATCACAATTCCACCCCTTGTTAACTTGACACCAAATCACATTAAAAAATCTCCAGATAAAAGCTGTAAGATTCATAATTCTGCCTAACATAATATAGATATCCACATACAACTGCACACACATTATTTTTACAAGATTAATGACAATGCCTCTTGAGAAATTCTTAGTGTTTAGTGTCCCCTAACACAATATCATAATGTAGATTACAACATTTCATCACATAACTATTGATTAATATTACATTACCTAAAATAAATATCTTCTTAGAGTATGTGCACATGCACAAGTCTATTCCTGACAGTCAAGACCAGGAACACTCATAGCAATTATAATCCTCATTTCTGTAACTAGTTACAGGGACTTAGGTGGTATTTATAATATCTTTTTCTACTACCCATTCTGTATTTCCTCCACTTTCAGAAAGCACTTCCCTAGGTCTTGGAAGGGTTAACCATACTTTCATTTCTGGAGGGTCTGGACATCATAGCCTCATTGTAACATCAATCTTCCCACTGACATCACAGCCTCACTGTGACATCACAGTTCCAGAGTGATATCACTTCATGGTGACTGACAAGCCTCAGTGACATCATAGCCTCACAGTGACAGCACAGCCTTACCAATGACAGCACAGACTAATCTGTGACATCAGCGTTTCCACTGACATTAGGAAGAACACTGACATTATTGCCATACCAATGACAACACAGCCTTTCACATCACAGCCTTACCAATGTCACTATCACATAACAGGTTCACCACTGACATCAGAGCTTCACCAGTGACATCATAGACTCACTATGAAATCTTTCTACCACTGACATTCCAGCCTTATTTTGACAATACACCTTGACCAGTGACATCACAGCCTCATTGTGACATCAGCCTCACCACTAATATCACAGCCTCACTGTGCCATCATAACCTCTCCAGTTACATCACAACATGACACTGACATCACAGCTTCACTGTGACATCACAGCCTCACAGTGACCTCAAGCCTGCCCACTGACACCACAGGCCCACCTCATACATTATAGCCTCATTGTGACATCAGTGTTGTCACTGATATCACAGGTTCACTGTGCCATCACAGCTTTCAGACTGAAATCACCTCACAGTGACATGACAGGCCACAGTGACATACATCCTTCACAGTGACATCAAAGCCTCAAGGCAGCATCACAGCATCAACAGTGACATGCCAGCCTCACTGTGAAATCACAGCCTCATTGTGCCATAACCTCACAGCCTCATAGTGATATCACAGCCTCACTGTGATATCCCAACCTCACGGTAACATCAGTGTCTCAGAGTAACATCACAGCCTCTCCTCTGATATCATAGCCTCAGTGTGACATAACAACCTCACTGCGACAACATAGACACACTGTGCCTGCAAAGTCTCATGGTGATATTACATTCTCAACACTGATATGACAGGCTCACAGTGATATCACAGCATCTCCTCTGATATCTGAGCATCAGTATGACTGTACAGCCTCATGACCTAAACTCATTGTGAAGTCCAAGAATCACCCAGATGTCACAGTCTCACTGACATCTCATAGAATCATACCTCACATCACAGCCTCACTGTGACATCACAGGCTCACAGTGACCTCACAGCCTTCTCACTGACACCACAAGCTCACCTGACACATCATAGCTTCCTTGTCATAACAGTCTTGCCACTGACATCACAGCCTCACTGTGACATTACAGCTTCCAAAGTGATATCACCTCATGGCAGCCCACAGTGACACAAATTTCACAGTGACATCACAGCCTCAGTGTGACATCACAGCATCACCACTGACATCATAGCCTCACTGTGACATCAACTTTGCCACTGATATCGCAGTTTCAGTGTCACCTCATAGCCTCCACCGTGCCATCACCAACTACATATGATCACTGGCTCATAGTGTCACCACAGCTACACGGTGACATCAAAGCCTCATGGTGGCATCACAGCCTCACCAGTGACATGCCAGCCTCACTGTGACATCACACCTTCATCATTCCAGCCTCATTCTGACATAACAGCATAACCACTGAAATCACATACTGTGATGTCATAGTCTGACGCCACTGACATCACAGCCTCACTGTGATATAATGGCATCACTGGAAACAACACAGCCTCATTGTGACATCACAACCTCAACTCAGGTTAGAGCCTCAACGTGACATCAGAGCCTCAATAAGACATGAGAGACTCATCTATGAAATCATCCCATTCTACCTAGCATCACTATGATACCATGTCCTCACCACTGACCTCCCCAGCTCACTGAAACGTAACAGCCTCCCTGTGACACCACAATGTCGTTATTGACATCACACGCTAGCTGTGACATCACAACTTCTCCAGTGACATCACAGACTCATTGCAACATCCCAGCCATACCATGCTATCAAAGCATCAATGTGAAATAAATCTTCACCTCTGACATCATAGCCTCACTTTGACATCACACCCACGGTTTGACACAATAAATAATGTGACATTACAGCCTCACCAGTGACAATACAGCCTCACCAATTGCATAGTCTCCGTGTGAAAGCATAGTCACTACTGACATCACAACCTTACAGTGACATCACAGCCTTATTGTGACATCACAGCCATAGCGGGCAATCCATGCATCACTGTGAGATAAAGCTTCAACTCTGACATCATAGCTTCACTGTGACATCACAGCCTGTTTGACACAATTAACTCACTGTGACATTAGAGCCTCACCAGTGACAATACAGCCTCACCAATGACAGAGTCTCACCAGGGATACCACAGCCTCGTGGTGACATTATTACCTCACTGTGGCATTACAATCTCACCAGTTATATCACATAATCAATGCAACATTTCAGCCTCCTCTCTCAATGCTGTCTTACTTCAGAAATCACAGCTTCTCTGTAACATCACAGACTCACTGTGCCATCAAAACCTCATGGTGATGTCACAGCCACTCTGTGAAATCACAGCCTCAGTTTGACACAATAAAGTCACTGTGACTTTAGAGCCTCACCAGTGACAATATAGTCTCACGTATGACATAGTCTGCAAGTGAAAGCAGTCACTACTGACATAACAACCGCACTGTGACATCACAGCATAACTTTGCAACACAGTCTCACTATGACATCACAACCTCACCACTGATTTGACAGGCTCACTGTTATATCACAGGCTCCAGGGATACCACAGCCTCATGGTGACATCATAACTTCACGATGGCATTACAGCCTCACCAGTTATATCACATCTTCAATGCAACATAATCAGCCTCATCTCTCACATTAGTCTCACTTCTGAAATCTCAGTCTAACCAATGACCTCACAGCTGCACTGTGACATCACAGCCTCACTGTGGCATCACAGCCTCACCAGTTATATGACATCGTGTATGTGACATCTCTGCCTCATCACTCATGAGTCTCACTTCTGAAATCACAGCTCAACCACTGAATTCACAGCTGCACTGTGATATCATAGCCTCACTGTGACATCATAGCCTCACTGTGCCCTCATCCTTGCCACTGACATCACAGTCTCACAGTGATCTCAGAGGCTCCGCCGTGACATCACCAAATCCCCGTGACATCATAGCCTCACAGTGACACCATAGATAGCTACACGGTGACATCAAAATCTCCAGGTGGCATCACAGCTTCACCAGTGAAATGCCAGTTTTACTGCAACATCACACCTTCATCACTCACATCATAATGACATCAGCCTCATAATGATATCACAGACTAACCACTGTGATGTCATAGTCTCGCTCGACTGACATCACAGCCTCATTGTGATTTCACAGCCTCACTTCTGTGGTGATAGTCTCACTGTGACACGATGTCCTCACTGTGACATCACAGGCTTATCACTGACATCCTATGAACCTTCACTATAACACCACAGCCTTACCAATGAGCTCACATGCTCACTGAAACATGAAAGCCTCCCACAGTGTTGCTATTGACATCACAACCTCACTGTGATGTCACAAATTCTTTGTAACATCAGCCTTGCCACTTAGATAATAGTCTCATTGTGACATCACATACACACCTCTGACATGTCCTCACTGTGACATCACAGCCACAATGTGAATTCACAGGATCACTACTGACATCATAGCCTCACTGTGACATCAGACTTGCCATTGAAATCAGTCTCATTGAGACTTCGCAGCCTCCAACGTGACATCACCAACTCTGTGTCACATCAAGGGCTCATGGTGTCACCACAGCCACACAGTGACCTCAAAGCCTCATGGTGGCATGAAAACCTCACTAGTGATACACAGCCTCACTGAGACATCATACTGTCATCAATCATATCAGCCTCATTTTTATATCACAGCCTAACCACTAAAATTGCATCCTCACTGTGATGTCATAATCATTCTCCACTGACATTACAGCCTCACTGTGATGAAAAATGGCCTCACTGTAACATCATAGCCTCATCTCTGAGGTTATAGACTCACTCTGACGTGACAACTGCACTATGACAGCACAGGCTCACCTCTGAAATCATTGACCAACTGTGATATCATAGCATTGACTCTGATGTTATAGTCTCACTGTTTCATCACAGCCTTACTATGACATCACAGGCTCACCCCTGAAATCATAGCCTCAATGTGACATCACACCCTCATCAGTGACATCCTACCTAGCCTCACTATGGCACCACAGCTTCACCACCAACCTCAAAGACTCACTGAAACATGACAGCCTCCCTGTGACACCACAGTGTCGCTATTGACTGTCGCTATTGACAACCTCACTGTGACATCATAACTTCCCCAGTGATATCACAACCACAGTTACACATAACCTCATTGTGACATCACAGCCTCACGGTGACCTCACAGTCTAACTTGTTACATCATAGACTCACCTGTTCCATCATAGCCTCATGATGAAATCAGCCTTGTCACTGACATCACATCTTCCACAGTGACCTCATAGCTTCACTGTGTCATCACACCTCCCTGTGACATCAGAGCTACACTGTGGCATCATAGCCTCACCACTGGTATACCTCTTAGCCTTACTTTGACACAACAGACTCACCACAGATAGTACAGGGTCACAGTGAGATGACAGCCTCAGCACTGATATCATAGATTTTGACATAAACATTGACAGCACAGCCTCACTTGTTTCATCACTGACTCAGTGTGATGTCCTGTCCAGCAGGACCAGTTATTTGTGGGTCCGAGGGGGATCGAGCCTGCAGGGAACGATGGGCGAGAAAGAAAGAGGGAGACCAAGCAAAGAGTTGTCAAGGTCTCGTTTATTTAGGGTTAGGGTACAGCTTAAATGCTCAGGCGGGAGGGGAAGTGGGGCAGGGGAAAAGAGATAAGCATGGTGCAGGCGCCTGGTAAGCATTGGTAGAGGCGCCTGGTAATTGTGACGTTTTAACAATCGCGATATTAGTCACCGGGCATCTGGCAGTTGCGATATCGGTTATCTGGATCCGGAGAGTTTTTACGGCTCTTCTGGAATGTCCTGGTATGCTGGGTCCCGGGGGCACATGTCAAACAAGTTTTATGAGTTCCTTTTGGCCCTTTAGTGACTCTGGCCTCTAACATATCCCCCTTTTCTATATAGTAAAGGTGGGGGGCAGCTAGACAGCTATTGGGCCAAGGCAGACTTGGGAAGAATATTGTCTGTGTGTCCTGGAGCCATTTTCAGGGCCGTTCCTGTCTTGGGTCCGACCTCACTGCTCCTAGCCTCACCTGTCATGGGGTGGCTCTGTCACCCTCAGAGTCCCTGTCTTAGGTTGGTCTAGGAGCTGAGGAAGTTGCTCGTCTTTGGAGCGGCCACCTAGGCTCAAAACCTCCTCTTAAAGGCCCAAGGGTGATATAGCTGTAGTTGGACAAGGTCTCAGAGGTCACCTGTGGGGTTGAAGCTGCTGCTGACTGTCGACGGGACCAGCGTGTTGAGGAGGCGGCGGGCAGGACCTATATCATGAAGTAATCTCAAGAGAAGGATGATTAATAACATTTCCACCATGAGGTTTTAACAGTATTAAGGGCAGAGAAATTAAGCCTCTCAGTAGTTATATCTAGGGATGTTTCATTGTCATCAGTATTTTCTGTACAGACCCGGTGATATTGGACCATAATGGAGGATGGAGAGAGGGCAGAGTCAATTTGAGATTTTATAAAATGAGTTAATTTTTGAAAAGCCCATGGGCCGAAAGAAAGAAGCAAAAGTAATCCAATAAGAGGTCCTAAAATACTAGGGAGGAGGGTAGATACCCAAGGGGAGGTGGAAAACCAATTTTGATACCAAGATTCTTGTTGTTCTCTTTCTCTTTTTCTTTTTTCTAGGCTCTCAGTGATTTTTTGTAAACTATCTTCTACAAGACCAGTTTTGTCTATATAGACACAGCACTGTTCTTTTAAGGCTGCACAGAGGCTTCCTTGTTGAAGGAGTACTAGATCTAATCCTCTTCGATTTTGTAAAACTACTTCAGAGAGGGATGCCAGTGAGTCTTTGAGATTTCGGAGGCTGTCTTATCTCTCTAATGTCGTTATCAATGGCCATGCTAAGCTGGTTATATTGATCTTGGGAGGTAGCTATGCCAGTGCCTGCTCCAGTAAGGCCAAGACCGATAAGGACAGCTAGAGTTACAGCAGATATAGGCTCTCTCTTTTGGCGAGAATAGGGATCTGTGCCTCTTTGCCAGAATGTAAGGAACTTGTTAGGGTCATAAATGGTGAGTTTGGGAAACAGTCGCACCAACACACAATAGTCACGTACCTGTAGAAACTTGGAAGTCTCAATATAAGTGGTTAGGCCTGTAGAGCAGGCCAAGTAACTATGAGCAGGGGCTTGTAAGTACATGAACTGAGAATTGACAACCAAAGTGTCATTACATATATCTGTCAACTGAACGGGGGGAATCATATTTTTGCCCAGGAGACATGTTCCTATTCCAGAGACATCAGTGACAGTGAGCTCGACAATGTCCCAGGATAATTGGTTGCTGTCATTTGTATAAGTGAGATCGCCAAAAAAGGCTATTCCTTCATAAAAAGGAGGGTTTGCTGAGAGGCACATCCAACATTCTTTATAGGTGGAATCATTTTGGTGCATTAAGGCAGCGGCTGAAGCATTGAGAACAGACAGGATGAGGTTTGTGGAGGACATAGGACCATTAGGAATGGTAGGTTGGAAGTAGGAATGCGTAAGGGAAGGGGTGTTGGGAGTAGGGGTGTATCTATTGGGTGGAGTTCGTGGGGGGTGTTGGTGTAGTTGGGCATTAGATCCAATGGATGCCTTGTGTTGATTAGGGAGCTCTTGTAATAGTTTGATTCTAAAAGTTAGGCCAGGGTTTCTGCCAGAAATATATAGACGGAGGCCCCACTCGAATCCTCTGTCAGTCCATAATTGTTTTTTGCCAGAGGGGGTGAAGGTAATGAGGAGAGTGTTACACCATTGTTGACAAGCAAAGTTAACGGGAACTGGTCCGGAATTTAATTTGTATGGAGAAGGGTTTTTTCTTTTAACAGTTATATAGTCCCAAGAGGAACTAGGCTTCCAATAAGTATCTCCAGTGGTTTCACAGGATCAGGAAGCACAGTAATAATCAGTGGAATAACCGCACCGAGTATTCCAGGAGCGATCTCGGTGGGTGCCTGGGCAGACATAGATGGGGGCCATGGTTAGAAAAGATCGAGCCCAGAGGTTATAACACCCAGGAACTGAACTGTAGCGGGCTTGAGTATTAACGGGATTTGGTTGAGGTAGGTAGTGGTCTGTAGTCCCCCAGGAGGAGTCAGCTCCTAAAGCTAACTTGCAAAGATCTACTTCAAGATTGGGCCAAGGTGGGGAGGATGCAATCTGAGAATAGGAACTAGCTACGTCACCTGTTTGGTTGGTTATTACCCATGTATAGTTCCATAGTTGATAGGGGCCAGATTCTCCAACCGGTAGGATAAGCTGAACGGCAAACAGGGTCCAAGGTGCCTGAGGATAGGTGCTCATTTTTTCTGTGGAGACAAAAGAAGAGAGTCTTCTCAGGCGCCACCCTGGGATTGATTAATAGGCGTTGTGATGATTTTGGGAGATTGAGGGGGCTTGTCAGGGGTATAAGGTTTGATAAAGCGTTCTGGAAGCCATCGAGCACTATTGGCCTGTCTGTTATATATACAGGCATGGCCCTTTCCCCATATAAGCACAGGATCAGGCCCATGCCATTTGTTATCAATGGGGTCCTTCCATATTGCCTGAGCATAGTCATCAGCCGTAGAAGGATGCCAGAGCCTGTCAGCTGCAGATTGTTGTTGTTCATCAAGGGTAAGGAAGTTTAAAACAAATAATGCATGATTTAGCAGGGTTCTGTGGTTTAGGGGGGAGTAAAGAATTCCCCCATTAGACAGTAATTTTTGGAGCATATTTTTTAAGGTCTGATTGGCTCTTTCAACTATGCCTTGGCCTTGGGGGTTGTATGGGATGCCCGTGATGTGTTTAATGTTAAATTGAGCACAGAAGGCTCTAAATTGAGTACTAGAGTATCCTGGGCCATTGTCAGTTTTGATGACTCTAGGACAGTTCATGACTGAAAAACAGGATATAAGGTGGTTAATAACATGTTTTGTGGCCTCTCCCGTTTGGGGAGTTGTATAAATAAAACCGCTAAAGGTATCAATGGTGACATGAATATATTTATTTTTTCCGAATGTTTTAAAATGTGTGACATCCATTTGCCAAAGTTCGCCTGGCACAAGTCCCCTAGGATTAACTCCCATATGGGGTTCAGGGAAAAAGGACAGGGAGGCTTTGCAATTACAGACAATTTCTCTGGCCTGTTCTTTAGATATTTTGTATCTTAAGCGAAGGGTGCGGGGATTGAGATGATGGAGGTTATGAGCTTGTTGTGCCTGTTGAAGAGGGGTGAGCACTGTAGTAAATGTTTGTTGTTTAAAGGCAAGCGCTGTTAGGGAGGAAGTCAGGGAAGGTTGTTGTGTGGCCTGGTCGACAAGTTCATTTCCCTGACATAGGGGTCCATTGTTAGAGTAGGCAAGGATTTTTATTTAACCTGTATAATTAGAATCTATAATACCTGGATAAACATGGAGGCCTTTTAGGGTAGAATGGGTAAAGGGCCATATATGCCCATGAGTAGGACTTGAACTCCCATATCAGGGGTTAATATTGAGTCAGTGGAGGGACTGAGGTCCAATCTTGTGTTGTTTGAGGTTGTTCTGTGGAAAGTGGAAATTTTATTGGCTGGGATGTTTTGGTTTGAGGAACGAACCTGATAGCTCCGGGGTTGAGTCCCTGAGTTGTCTGAGCTGGGGCCAGGGGCTGGCCTCTCTGGAAGTTTTTTTTGTTTTTGTTTTTGTTTTTTTTTTTTTTTTTGTGGTAATGGGTTTTCCTGGGCATCAGCTTTTGAGCGACAATCAGAGGCCCAGTGTTTTCCTCTTTTGCATCGAGGGCAGGGTGTTGTAGGCAGTAGGCAAGAGGCCTTAGGTGCCGTACAGTTTTTAAAAAAATGGCCAGGTTGTTTACAATTAAAGCAATTTTTGTCTTTGGTAAAATCTTTTAAGGCAACTCCTATGGCGATGCCCATAGCATGAGCCGAGCCAATGCCTGAACACAGTTTTATATAGTCAGAGATGTCACAGGACCTGTGAGGGTGGATAGTATCCTGACAAGCAGGATTGGCGTTTTCAAATGCTAAGTGTTTTACAAAAGCACTCTCGCTTTCACCCCCACCGAATAGCCGCTCAGCTGTGTCTGTGAGGCAGCTGATGAAATTACTATAAGGCTTATCGGGTCCCTGATGAAGTTTAGCCAAGGAGGTGGTAGCAGACTCTTTAGGGGGAAGCTGTTTCCATGCCTTGAGACCTGCATTTTGAATCTGAGACAAGAGGCCAGGAGGGAAACGTGTTTGAATTTCATTAGTTTCATATGGAGGGCGCCCCATAAGTCTATCTCTTGTCCAGTTTTTAGTCTTAGGCATTTGAGAATTATGCTGGGCAATCTCTCTGCAATTTTCTGCAAACTCAGTTTTCCAAAGAACAAAATCACCGCCAGCTAGACAGGCATGGGCCAGATGATGTCAGTCATTTGGGACAAGCCAGCGCTCACTCAGATTTTCTAGTAAAGCTACCGTAAATGGCGCTGTAGGGCCGTAATTAGAAATTGCTGCTTTCAAGTCTTTTAAATGTTTTAAACTTAGGTGGCTGTATTGTTGATTCTGGACCACCTGTGGGGTGTCCTTGGAGTCTGATTCCTCCGAGGGACTTTCTCTATCTCTCTGATTATCAGATTCATCCCCAGTCTCAGTGATTTCTTTCCCTTGAAAAGAGGAAGTTTCTTGGGAATTTGTGGAAGCTTTGCTCCAGGTGAGTGGGAAAAGTTGAAGGCTTTTAGAGGCTGTTTGGCGTTTTTTAGGGTTTAAACTTATAGGGGGAGACTGAGAAGTTTGAATTAATTCTAAATCTACAGCACGAAGCTCTTTTATCAGAGTGAGATGTTCCCTCTTTTGTTGGAGGAGTTGTTTTAAGGAGGCTGATTGCTGAGAGAGCTCAGCTTTGGCTTGAGTGATAAGATCTAAGGAGTTGTCTGAAGGAAGAACAGGGGCACAAGAGAGCAGAGCTGAAGCATAGGGGGGTGGGTAAGAATGGAAGGTTTTTTGAGGATGGCAGTTGGGTGTTTTACAGTTGGTAGCCTCATTGTCTGAGGAAGTTTTCTCATCAGGGGGTAGGGCATTATCATCAGAGACTGGGTTAAGGATCTCTGGAATGCTTAACGAGGGGTAGAGATGGATGGGAGGGGACTCTAAGTGAGGGGAATTGTCCGAGGAAGGGGGATCTGAAGGAGGAGCGGGCATATCAATAGCGACTGACTCACAAGCCGAAGGGGGCCTGGAGCAATGTTGTAAAACTTTTTCTCCCTCTAAAATAACCTTTTGAATATCAGGAAATCTAGTATAAACCTGTATAATATCATTAATAAGATTTTAATACGCGAAGGTTTAGACCGGAACCTTTTCAGGGCCAAAGGTCCTATAGTAATCCTGTAAACAATTTCTAACTCTAAGCCAACATTCTCAGACCTCTCCAGTATTTACTCATGACCCCAGAATAAGCTTCCTGCTGCCCTTGAGAAGTTGGGATTTTATGAGTAACCAAATTCCTGCTTTATCAAAACAGACAATTAAAATACATTTAAATATGTGAAGTTTAATCTTAATCTTTAACCTCCGAGGCTCCATGTCCTCTATAGCAGAAAAGAAGCACAATGTATAACTTTTTTTTTCACCATCTCTAGTTCTTAATCTGTTTATAAACCCAAAATTTCATAAACCTTTATAGCACACTTTAACATCTTTTTAATCAATCAACTCAAAACTCCTGTACACATTTAATTTTTTAAGCGAGATTTTTTATCTTATAAACCTTATTTAAAACCTTTTATACATTTAAGTACCATACCTTGTTTATTTATACCTTTTTTATCTTTTTTGATTTTTTGTTTTAATATTAGATATCCTGTAAGAAAAAAGTTCTTTAATAAAGGCATTAACAGCAGACTCCGTCTTAAAAATCACTGTACTTGAATTAAATTTGTAAGATTATAACAAAACATAGGAGTATACTTGGAATTAGGAACTAGATTTTTTTTTTCCCAAGGAAGGAAGCTCATAATTTCTCAGAAACCAGTTTTATTTTTTGGCTGTTAAATACGTTAACATTACACATGTGAAAACAAACTTTCCTAGGTAAAAACACATTATTTCTTTGTGAAGCTTCATAAAAAGATATTTTAATCAGTACGTACTCCGGCCTTTTGATGGTAATTTTTAAGTGTGCACGTGCATTTAAATTGGGCATGCCAAATAATGAACAAAGTCAAAACCAAAAATGTGATCACAAGCGTGCAATAACCTAAAGTGGCCACCTTTTTTGTTGTTGTTTTTATGAAACATAAAATACACATATTCATAGGGAATTCAAATAGCCAAACAAGTTAGAATCTTTTAAAAGTAACTTTGTATGTCAGCCCCCTCTGAGCTCCCCACTCTAGCCTGTCCCCGGACAGGTTTCTGTGAAGATGCATAGGAAGCGTTTTTTTTTTTTTTTTTGTTAACCATTTCCATCCTCCTTCTCCTCTATGAAGAGAACCATGAGGCATTTTCTCTCCCAGTAGCCATTTTCCACACGCCGGGACCTCTCCCCAGCCTTCAAAGCCAGCAACTCTGCCCACAAACTTTTTTCCATGCTGGGACGAGCGGACCGCTTTGCCCCCAAACATTTTGTTTTGCGCATGAGCACTACAGCCAGCGCCCGCTGTGCGCCGCCATTAAATTCCTGAATTACATCATTGATTAAGTTCTAGTAACTAAAAGTTTGAATGGGAACCACCTCAGGCCCTTGTTCGAAAATGAGCCGATTTAAATCATGACCTACTTTAGTCCAAGTCTGGGGGTGAATCTCCAGACCCATAATAACAATCCAAGGACAAGCTTCAGAAATGAAAAAAAGAAAAAAATCCTACTAAATCTTTTCTTTTAACTCTTTTTAAACTCTAACTCCCCTTTCTCTGAGAGAGGACTTAATGTCCTTAATAAAGACAGCCTCTTTAGAAACATTTTGGCCCATAGCTGAAAATAATGGGACGAAGATGAATCACTTACCAAAGATGACTTTCCCTTGTGGAGACAGCTTTCCCTTATGAGCGGTAAGGGCGGTCTCTTCTACGAATGCTGGAGATGACTTTCCCTCGTGGGTGACAAGGGCGATCTCCTGTATGAGTGCTGGAGATGACTTTCCCTCTTGTGTGACAAGGGCAATCTCCTCTACGAGTGTCTGATCCGCGCGGCTGGGTCTTCGGGGTCCGTGCCTTGAGCCCCACGTTTGGGCACCACTTGTCCTGTACAGGAGAACCAGTTATTTGTGGGTCTGAGGAGGATCCAGCCTGCAGGGAACGATGGGCGAGAAAGAAAGAGGGAGACCAAGCAAAGAGTTGTCAAGATCTCGTTTATTTAGAGTTAGGGTACAGCTTAAATGCTCAGGCTGGAAGAGGGAGTGGGGCAGGGGAAAAGAGAAAAGCATGGTGGAGGCGCCTGGTAAGCATCGGTAGAGGCGCCTGGTAATTGTGACGTTTTAACAATCGCGATATTAGTCACCGGGCATCTGGCAGTTGAGATATCGGTTATCTGGATCCGGAGAGTTTTTACGGCTCTTCTGGAATGTCCTGGTATGCTGGGTCCCAGGGCACATGTCAAACAAGTTTTATGAGTTCCTTTTGGCCCTTTAGTGACTCTGGCCTCTAACAGTGTGACATCAATGTTCCCATAGATATTAGCCTCATTGTGACCTCACAGCTTCACTCTGTCCTCACCTCTGACATCATAGTCTCACTGAGACATCAGCTTTGCCATTGACATCATAGTCTCACTATGGCCTTACAGCCTCCCCTGTAACATTACCAACTCCCTGTGACATCACAGGCTCATGGTGACACCACAGCCACACGGTGACATCAAAACCTCATGGTGGTATCACAGACTCACTAGTTACATACCACCCTCACTGTGGCATCTCAGCCTCATCACTGTGATGTTATATAGTCTATCACCTCTGATATCACACCCTCACTCTGATATGTCAACCTCATGGCAACATCACCACCTTACAGTGACATCACAGCCTCTCCTCTGACATCACAGCCTCAGTGTCACTGCACAGACTCACCACTGATGTCCTAACATCTCTGTGAAACCCAAGCATCATCCCTGACCTCACAGCCTCACTGACATCTCATAGAATCAGCCCTGACATCAGAGCCTCACTGCAACATTACAGCTTCACGGTGATCTCACAACATGTGCACTGACACCATAGGCTCACCTGTTACATCATAGGCTTATTTGACATCACTCTTATCACTGACATTACAGCCTCACTGAGACATCATAGCTTCCAGAGTGTTATCACCTCATGGTGACATCACAGCCCACAGTGTCATACAACATTCACAGTGGCATCACAGCCTCAGTATAACATCTCAGCTCCACCAGTGACAACACAGCCTCACCTGTGACATCAGCATCACCACTGACATTAGTCAGAACACTGACAAACACTGACATCATTGCCACATTAGTGACAACTCAGCCTTTTTCATCACAGCCTCACTCACCAGTGTCACTGTCACCTAATAGGTTCACTATTGACATCATAGCCTCACAAGGCACATCATAGACTCACTATGACATCTTTCTCACCATGACATTCCAGCCTTATTGTAACATCACACCTTCACCAGTGACATTACTGCTTCATTGTGACATCAGCCTCACCACTAACATCACAGCCTCACTATGCCACCCAAACCTCT
The DNA here is from genome assembly GCA_023101885.1 of Typhlomys cinereus. Lineage (NCBI taxonomy): Eukaryota > Metazoa > Chordata > Mammalia > Rodentia > Platacanthomyidae > Typhlomys > Typhlomys cinereus. The sequence goes on from JALPQD010000061.1 coordinate 1,509,135, forward strand.
CCAGTGACATCACAACAGCACTGTTTCATCAGAGGCTCACTGTGATATCATATTCACACTGTGTCCTCACAGCATCACTGTGACATTACAACCTGACAATGATATCACAGCCTCACTGTGATATCACAACCTTTCCTCTGACATCACAGCCTGAGTGTGACTGCAGTCACACCTTACTGACATCTCATAGAATCATCCGACATCAGACCCTCACTGTAACATCACATCCTCAAACTCACCTCTCTACATTCCCATTGACATCGCAGGATCACCTGTGACATCACAAACTCACTGTGACATCAGCCTTGCCACTGACATAATAGCGTCATGGTGTAATCACATATACACCTCTGATGTAGCCTCACTGTGATACCACAGAATCAATATGACATCACTGCATTATCACAGACATTATAGCCTCACTGTGACATCAGCCTTGTCACTGACATCACAGTATCACTGTGACCTCACGGCCTCCACCATGACATCACTATCTCCTGTGATCTCATCGGCTCACAGTGTCACCATAGCCACACAATGATAGGAAAGCCCCACAGTAGCATTACAGACTCACCAGTGACATGCCAACCTCACTGTGACATCATACCCTCTTCACTCACACCAGCCTTATTTTGATATCACAGCCTAACCACAGAAATCACATCCTCACTGTGAAGTCACAGTCTCACTCCACTGTCATCTCAACCTCACTGATATCACACCATCACTGGTGAAAACACAGCCTCGCTGTCACATCACAGCCTCACCTCTGAGGTTATAGTCTCACTGTAACATGACAGCCTCACTATCTCATCACATCATAGACTCACCTCTGAAATTGTAGCCGCAATGCAACAACACACCCTGAGCACTGATATCCTACCTATCCTCACCATGGAACCACAGCCTCACCACTGACCTCACAGGCTCACTAAAACATGGCAGCCTCCCTATAACAGCCAGTGTCGCTACTGACATCATAACCTCACTGTGACATCACAACTTCCCTAGTGACATCAAAACCTCACAGTGACATCACAGTTTCATTGTGACATCACAGCCATACTGTGCCATGAAACCATCGCTATGATATAAAGCTTCAACTCTGACATCATAGCCTCACTGTGACTCACAGCCTCAGTTTGACACAATAAACTCACTGTGATATTAGAGTCTCACCAGTGACAATACAATCTCACCAATGACAAAGTATTCCTGTGAAAGCACAGTCACTACTGATATCACCATCTCACTGTGACATCACAGCCACACTGTGCCAGCACAGCCTCACTGTGACATCACAGCCTCACCACTGATAGAACAGGCTCACCGTGATATTATAGCCTCACCAGTGACAACACAGTCTCATGGTGACATCATAACCTCACTGTGAAATCACAGCCTCACCAGTTATATCATGTCATCAATGCAACATCCATCACAGCCTCATCTCAATACTGAAATCACAGCATAACCACTGACCTCACAACTGCCCTGTTACCTCACAGACTCACTGTGCCATCACAGCCTCATGGTGACATCATAGCCACATTGTGACATCACAGCCTCACCACTGGTATCCTACCTGGGCTTGTGATGACACCACAGCCTCACCACAGATAGCACAGCCTCACAGTGACATGACAGTCTCAGCAGTGACATCATAACCTTTGACATCATAAACAGTAACACCACAGCCTCACAGGTTACATCACTGCCTCGCTGTGATATCAATCGTCCCACAGATATCACAGCTTCACAGTGACCTCACAGCCTCACTCTGACCTCACAGTCTAACCTGTTACATCATAGACTCACCTGTTACATCATAGCCTTATGATGAAATCCACCTTCCCACTGACATCACATCTTCCACAGTAACCTCACAGCTTCACTGTGACATCACAGCCTCACCACTGGTATCCTACCTAGCCTTACCATGACACCACAGCCTTACCACAGATACCACAGGCTCACAGTGACATGACAGCCTCAGCAGTAACATAGCCTTTGACATCATGAACAGTGACACTACAGCTTAATAGGTTACATCCCTGCCTCATTGTGACATCAATCTTCACATAGATATTACAGCCTCACTGTGAAGTGACAATTAGGTTGTGATGCCACAGTGAAGCTATGTTGTCAGCGTTGAGCCTGTGATGTCACCATGAGACTGTGATTTCATAGTGAGGCTGTGGTTTCAGAAGTGTGACTATTACATTACATGAGGCTTTTATATCACTGAGAGGTTGTGATGACACTGAGGCTCTGATGTCAGTGGTGATTCTATGAGATGACAATGTGGCTGTGAGGTCAGTGCTTATACTGATTTCCCAGTGAGGTTAGGATGTCCATGGTGAGGCTGTGCCATCATATGAGGCTGTGATGTGATGTCAGAGGTGAGGCTGCAATGTGACAATAAGGTTGTAATATCGCAGTGAGGCTGTTTTGACACTGTGAGGCTGTGATGACAGTGAGACTGTGATGTCAGAGGTGAGGCTGTGGTGTCACCATGAGGCTGTGATATCAGTGGTGAAGGTATGAAGTCATAATGAATCTGTTATGTCTGTGGTGAAGGTTTGCTGTCATAATGAGACTGAAATGTCAGGTCATAGTGAATTTGTGACCTGTGTTGTCAGTGGTAAGCTTATTATGTGATAGTGATGCTGGGATGTCTGTGGCGAAGCTTTGATGTCACAGTGAGGCTAGGATATCAGCAGTGAGGCTGTGATGTCACTATGAGGCTGTTGTGTCACATTGAGACTGTGATGTCACAATGAGGCTATGATGTAAGATGTGAACTCTGAAGTCAACATGAGACTGTGATGTCACAGTGGGGCTGTGATTTCATAGGTGAGGCTATGATGTCACCAGTGAGGCTGTTGTGTCAGTGGCAATGAGTTTGTGATGTCTGAGCATCTGTGATGTCACAATGATGGTGTTATGTCATGGTTAGGGTATGACATCAGAGGTGATGCTGAATATAATATTGAACCTGTGATATCAGTGAAGAGGCTGTAATAACACAGTGAGGATATGATGAGATTGTGATGTCACAGTGTGGCTGTGATGTCACAGTGATGCTGTGATGAAATAGTGAGGCTATGATCACACTGTGAGGCTGTGAAGTTAGAGGTGTGGTTGTGATATCACCATGAGGCTGTGATGTCAGTGGTGAAGGCATGAAGTCACAATATGTCTGAGATGTCAGTGGTGAAGGCATGGTGTTACAATAAGGCTGAGTTGTCAATGGAGAGAACGTTATCATAGTGAGATTATGATTTCACTGGTCAGGTTATGATGTCAGCAGTGAGCTTGTTGTGTGAGAGTGAGGCTGTGATGTCTGTGGTGAAGCTTTGATGTCAGAGTGAGGCTAGGATATCAGTGGTGATGCAGTGACATCACAGTGAGGATGTGATGTCACTGTGGAAGCTGTGAGGTCAGTGTGAGGTGTAATATCAGTCTAAGGCTGATGTCACCTGTGAGGCATCATTTCAATGGTGAAGTTCTGATGTCAGTGAGGCTGTGTGTCACACTGAGGCTGTGATGTCACAGTGAAACTATGGTATCAGAGGTAAGCCTGTACTGTCACCATGAGACTTCGTTGTCACAGTGAGTCTGTGATGTCAGCAGAAAGGCTGAAGTCACAGTGAGTTTGTGATATCACAGAGAGGCTGTCATTTCAGAGTGATTCTGTAATGTAACAGTGCATGTGTGACATCACATGTAAAGATGAAATATAACAGTGATCATGTGAGGTCAGTGATGAGTCTGTGATGTCATAATGAGGCAGTGATGTCAGAGTTGTGGCTGTGATGTCACAGTGAGACTATGATGACACTATGAGGCTCTGATATCCATGGCAATTCTGCCATACGACAGTGAGGCTGTGACATCAGTGTTGATGCTGTGATTTCAGTGAGGTTAGGATGTGAGTGGATAGGCTGTGCCATCCAAATGGCACTGTCATGTGATATCAGAGTGATGTTGTGATGAGGCAGTGAGTTGTATTATCACTGGTGATGCTGTGATGTCACAGTGAAATCACAGCATCACCATTGATGTCACATTCTCACTGCCATTGCATTGAATCATCACTGACATTAGAGCTTCACTATGTCATCACTACTTCACCTCTGACATGACAGCCTCACTGTGACTTCACAGCCTCACCACTGACATCTTAGCCTCATTGTGACATCAAAGCTTCAGCACAGACATCACAGCATTGCTGTCATGGGGTTCACTATTGACATCATAGTCTCACCAGTAAGATCATAATTTCACTATGACATCATTCTTGCCACTGACAACTTAGTCTCATTGTGATATCATACCTTCACCACTGATATCTTTGCCTCATTGTGACATCGTACCTTCATCATAGACATCATAACCTCATGATGACTTCACAACCTCACCTATGTCATCATATATTCACTGAGTCATCACAGCCTCATTGTGTCATCACAACCTCACTGTGACTTCACAGCCACACCTCTGGCTCATAGCCTCACTGTGAGGGCACAGCCTCAGACTCACATCAGATCTATACTGTGTCATCAAAGCCTCACATTGACAGCACAGCATCAATGTGGTGGCACACTGTCAATGTGACATCAAAGCCACACTGTGCCATCACAGCCCTCACAGTGGCATCATTGACTCACTGTGATGTCATGGCATCACTAGTGAAAACATAACCTCACTGCCACATCTCTGCCTCATTTCCCACAAAACATCACAACCTCACTGTGAGGGCACAGCCTCACCAGGCATCACAGCATCACCACTGACATCTTAACCTCACTGTGACATCAAAACTTCTCCATTGAAATCACAGTGTCACTGTCACATAATAAGTGCACCACTGACATAATAGCCTCACCTGTGAATTGATAACCTCATTGTGACATCATTCTTGCCATCCATTGACATCTTGGACACATTGTGACATCACACCCTCACCACTGACATCACATTCTTATGATGACATCACAGCCTCACCTCTCACATTATGCTTTACTGTATCATTAGAGACTCACGTGTCATCACAGACTCACTCTGACATCGCAAACTCACTGTGATGTCATAGCCACACTTCAGACAATGCAGTCTCATAGTAATATCACAGCCACGGTCTTATATCATAGCCTCCACATTGACATCACAGCCTCACTGTGATATCACAGTCACACCTCTTACATCACAGCTTCCACACTAACATCATAGCCTCACTGTGACATCACTGCATCACCAGTGATATCACAACCTCACTGTAACATCACAGCTCAAATTTGACTGACAGCCTCAGTGTGACCACACCGACTCATCACTGACATCATAGCCTAACCATTACATTTCAGCCTCATCTCTGAAATCACTTCCTCACTGTGCTTTAATAGCTTCACTGTGAAAACACAGCCTCTCTATGATATCACAAACTCCCTGTGACTTCAGCCTTGCCACTGACACAACAGCTTCACAGGAGACATCATAGACTCACCTCTGACATCACAGCCACACTATGATATTATAGCCTCACTGTAGCATCAGAGCTTAACCATTGAAACCAAGCCTCACCTGTGGCTCAGCCTTGCAACTGATATTACAAGCCTCACTGTGACTTCACAGTTTCCACGGTGACATCACAGCCTCACTATAATCTCACAGCTTCAAACTGAGGACTGTGGTCTCAGTGAGGCTGTGATGTCACAGTGAGGTTATAATGTGACTGTGATGACTGTGATGTCCTAGAGTGGCTGAGAAGTCACAGTGAAGCTGTGACCTCACAGTGAGTCTGTAATGTGAGGTTGTGACATCATTGGTGATGCTGTGATTTCACAGTGAGTTTCACAGTGACACAAACTGTGTCATCACAGCCTCACTGTGACATTGCAGCCTCAATGTGATGGCACAGCCTCTCCAGTGAAGTCCTAACCTCACTGTAACATCACGGCTTCACTGTGCCATCACAGTCACACTTCTCACTTCACAGCTTCACAACTGATATCCCAGCCTCACTGTTGTATCTAAGCTTCACTACAGATATCAAGCCTCACTTAGACTTTCCAGTCTCACCAGTGGCAAGACAGCCTCATTATCACATCTAAGCCTCACTGCTGAAATCGCATCATAGCCTCAAAGTAATGGCACAGCCTCACCACTGATATCTTAGCCTAACTGTGACATCAAAGCATCGCCCCAGATATCACAGCATCACTGTCACATAATAGCCTCCCCACGGACATGATACCCTTACCAGAAATGTCATAACCTCCCCACGGACATGATACCCTTACCAGAAATGTCATAACCTCATTATGATATCATTCTTGCCACTGACAATTCAGCCTCATCGTGACTTCATACCATCACCACTGACATCACAGCCTCTGGATGACAACAAAGCCTCACCTCTGATGTTATAGCCTCACTGTGTCATCACAAACTTACTGTGTCAGCACACTTCACTGTAATATCACAGCCTAAATGATGACACAGCCACATTATGACATACTGCCTCCACAGTGACATTATAGCCTCACTTTAACATCATAGCATGGCAGTGACTTCACAGCCTCACTATCACATCGCAGCCTCAACTCTGACGTGTCAGCCTTGCCACTGATATTACAGCCTAACTGGAACTCACAGCTTCCACAGTGACATCCTAGCCTCACTATGACACCCCAGGCTCAGCTCTCATCACAGCCTCACTGACATGTCACAGCATGAGCATTGACATCAAAGACTCACTGTTACTTTTCAGCCTCACCTTTGATATCACAACCTCACTTGACATAACAGCCTCATTGTGACAAAAAGTCTCTATTTGATGTCACAAAACTCACTGTGATTTGAGCCTTGCCTCTAACACAACAACCTCACTGATAACATCACATACCTCTCACATCACAGCCTCCGTATTGACATCACAGCTTCACTGTGACATCACAGCACACCAGTGATAACACAGCCTCATTGTCACTTGCAGCCTCACCTCTGACATCACATCCCAGACTCGCTGTGACTGAGGAACCTTATGACATCCTAAACTCACTGTGTAATCACAGAATCACCACTGATGTCAAAATTTCATTGTCATCTCGTAGAATCACCACTGACATCAGAGCCTCACTGTGTCACAACAGCCTCATTGTGACATCACAGAATTACTGTGACATTACAGCCACAACTCTGACATCACAAAGTAACTGTAAGGGCGCAGTCTCAATATTACATCACAGCCACACTTTGATATCAAAGCCTTGCTGTGTAATCACAGCCTAAACACTGATATCACAGCCTCACTGTGAAGTCACACCACTGACATCACAGGCTCACTGTTACATTTCACACCTTTACTGTGAGATAACCACTTCACTGTGACATCACAGCCTCTCTGTGACAGCACAAAATAACTGTGATATCAACCTTGAACCTGGCACAACAGCCTCACCATTGACATCACAATCTCACTGATGACATCACAACCTCACTGTGACATCACAGTCTCAAATCTGACATCACAGCCTCACTGTGACATCACAGGCTCAACTCTGACATCACAATTTCAGTGGCATACAACAGCCTCACTGTGACATCAGAGGTTCACCATTGAAAAGAAGTCTCACCTGTGACATCATTGTGACACACTGACATGACAGCTTGCTTCACTATGACTCCACAACTTCACTGTGATTTCAGAGCCTCACTACCATCTCATACAATCACCATTGACATCAGAGACTCTCTGTGTCATCACAGCCTCACTGTGACATAACAGCATCACTGTGACATCACAGTCACACCTCTGTCATCACAGCATCTCTGTGAGGACACAGACTCACTGTGATATCACAGACACACTTTGCCATCAGTCTCCACCATAAGTACATAGACTCACTGGAACATCACTTCATTACCAATGACACCACAGCCTCACTTTAACAACACAGCCTCACTGTGACATCACAAGGTCACCCTTGATATCACAGGATCACTGTTATGTTTCAGGTTCACCTCTGAGTTCACAATCTCACTGTTATATCACAGCTTCACTGTGACATCACAGCCTCACTATGCTGTCTTAACCTCACCACTGACATCTTAGCCTCACTGTCACATCAAAGATTTGCCACTGATATTACAGCCTTACTGTCACATAATCGGCTTCATCACTGACATCACAGCCTCACTGTGACATCACAGTGAAATGTCTGATATCACTGCCTCACTGCGAGGGCATAGCCTCACTGTGAAATCACAGCCACACTATGCCATTCCAGACTCCACATTGACATCGTTGCTTAACTGTGACATGACTCAGACATAAAAGGCTCACTGTAATATCACAGACACACCACTGACATGACAGGCTCACTGTTATGTTTCAGCCTCACCTCTGATGTCACAGCCTCAATGTGACATAACAGCCTCACTGTGACATCATAACCTCTCTCTGATGTCACAAAATCACTGTGACTTCAGCCTTGCCACTGACACAACAGCCTCAGCGGTCACATCAGAGCATCTCCTCTAAAATCAAAGCCTTACTTTGACATCAGAACCTCAGTGTGACCCAATAGCTTCATTGTGAATTGAGAGCTTCCCCATTGAAACCAACCCTCCTGGAGATACCAGTCTTGCCTCTGATATTACAGCCTCACTGTGACTTCACAGTTTCCACAGTGACATCACTACCTCACTATGACTTCACAGCCTCACTGTGATATGACAATCTCATTGTGACACAATATCCTCACTGTGACATATGAGCTTCACACTTGAAACTATACATCACCTGTGACATCAGCCTTACCACTGATATTATATCCTCTCTGTGACCTCAAAGCTTCAACAGTGATGTCACAGGGTAACTGTTATATCACAGGCTCACTGTGACTTCACAGCCTCACCACTGACCGCCTAGAATCATTGTAACATCAAACCTTCACCACAGACATCACAGTGTCATTGTCACCTAATAGGTTCACCACTGACATCACAGCCTCACCAGTGAGGTCATAACCTTATTATGACATCATTCTCATCACTGACATCTCAGCCTCATTGTGACATCATACCTTTACAACTGACATCATAGCCTCATTTTGATACCACATTCTCACTTCTGACATCATAGCCTCACTGTCATTGCAGCTTCAACTCTGACACCAAAGTCTTACTGTGATGTCACAGCCTTGCCAGTGGCATCATAAGCTCACACTTGCGTTCAGCCTCACTTCCAATATCACATTCTCACTGTGACATAACATCCTCCCTGTGACATCATAGCCTCTCTGTGACATCACAGCCTCTCTGTGACATCACAAACACACTGTGACTCCAGCCTTGCCACTGACACAATAGGTTTACCAGTGGCATCACAGCCTCACATCTGACATCACATTCAACTGTGACATAACAGCTTCATTGTATCATCATAGCCTCTCTGTGATGTTACAAACTCACTGTGACTTCAGCCTTGTTAGTGACACAACACAATCACTGGTGACATCACAGCCGCTCCTCTGATATCACAGCCTCACCACTGACATCACAGCCTCATTGTGACATCATTACTTCACCAATGACATCATAGCTTTATGTGTCCTCACAGCCTCACAGTGTCATCACACACTCACTGTGATATCACAGCCTTACTGTGACATCCCAGCCACAACACAGATATCACAGTTCCACTATGATGGCATAGCCTCACTGTGACATCACAGACACACTATTACATCACAGTCTCCACATTGACATCACAGCCTCATTGTGAAATGACCAGTGACAACACAGACTCACTCTCTCATTGCAGCCTCAACTTTGGCTTCATAGATGACTCACAATGGTCATACATCTTAGTAGTCATAGTGAGTTCAAAGTGGTCACAGCTCAAAGTTATAAAGAGCTAATGATGGTGAGAGTTCATAGTGGTCATTGAGAGATCACAGTGGTTATAGATTATAGTGCTCACGGAGAGTTGACAGTGATCAAAGAGTGCTCCCAGTGGTCATAACTTATAGTGTTCATAGAGAGGTCACAATGATCATAGTTCTTAGTGGCCAAAGAGAGGTCATAGTGGTCATAGAGAGATCACAGTGGTTATTGAGTGCTTATTGTGGCCACAGAGTTATTATAGTGGTCATAGCTCACAGCGCCCATAGCTCACAGATGTCACAGTGAGCTCATAGTGGTCATAGATTGTTCATAGTGATTTTAGATCATAATGGTCCTAGAGAGCTCATAGTGCTCCTAGATAGCTGACAGTGGTCATGGTGAGCTGACAGTGGTCATAAAGAGTTCACAGTAGACATAGCTAGTGGTGGGCATAGAGAGCTATCTGTGGTCATAGGATGCTCACAGTTTTCATGGAGAGCTCACAGGGGGCATAGAGAACTCACAGTGGTCATAGAGCTGACAGTGGTCTTTCAAAGCTCATTGTGGTCATATAGAACTAACAGTGGTCTTATCTCATATTGGTCATAAAGAGCTCATAGCAGTCACAGAGAGCTCACAGTGGTTATAGCTCATAATGGTAATGGAGAGTTCACAGTGGCTACAGCTCACTGTCGTGATAGAAAACTCATAATTATCAAAGAGAGCTCATGATGGTCATAGCTCATAGTGCTGATAGAAAACTCACAGTGTTTGTAGCCCAAAGTGGTCATAGAGAGCTCACAGTAGTCATAGAAAGGTCACAGGGATCACAGTTGATAATTCATACAAAGAAATCACAGTGATCATATCTCATAAATCATAGAGAGTTCATAGTGGTCACAGAGAGTTCACAGTAATCATAGCTCTTAGTGGTCATAGACAGATCACAGTGGTTATAGAGACCTCACAGAAGACATAGCTCACATTGGTCATAGAGAGCTCATATTGGAAATTGAGAGGTCAGGGTGGTCATAGCTCATAAAATTCATTGAGGGCTTACAAAGAGCTCATAGTGGCTACAGCTAATAATTGTCACAAAGAGTTCACAATGGTCATAACTTATAATAGTCATAAAGAGCTTACAGTTGCCATCAAGAACTCACAGTGGGTGTACAGAGCTCACAGAAGTCATAGAAATCTCCTAGTGGTACAGCTCCCTCTCATAATGCTGAGCTTACTATGGTCATAGACCATAGTAGTCATGGAGAGCTCACAGTGGTCATAGAGAGCTCACAGTGGTCATAAAGTTGATAGTGATTGTGGAGACCTCATTGTGGTCATAGAGAGCTCATGGTGGTCATAGTTCAAAGTGGTCATAAAGAGCTCATACTGGTCACAGAGAGCTCACAGTGGTTATACAGAAACTCATAATCGTCATAGAGAGCTCACAATCTCCATAACACATAGTGTTGATAGAGAGCTTAGTGTGGTCATTGATCATAGTGGTCATAGAGATCTCACAGTAGTCATAGTACCTAGTGATTATAAAGAGCTCATAATGGTTATCATAGAAATAGGTCATATTGGTCACAGAGATTTCCCAATTGTCAAAGAGAGCTCACAGTGGTCATAGCTCACACTAGTCATAGACAACTCATAATGGTCATTGAGAGTTCAGGATGGACATAGCTCATAGTGGCCATGGAGAGCTCACAGTGGTCATAGAAAGCTCATAGTGGTCACAGAGGGCTCACAATTGGTGACAGAGATTTCACAATGCTCATAGTTCAAACTGGTCATAGAGCATTCACAGTGGCCATAGAGAGCTCACAGTGTTCATAGAGAGTATAAAGTAGTTAAAAAGACCTCACAGTAGTCAAAGAGAGCTGACAGTGCTCATACAGAGCTGACAGTTGTCACAGACAGCTCTCAGTTTTAATAAAGAGGTCACAGTGGTCACAGAAGGCTGACAGTAGACATAGAGAATTCACAGTGGTGATAGGTAGCATAGGGTTAGGGTTACTGTCATAGAATTGAGAGTGGTCATTGAGACCTCATTGTGGTCGTAGAGAGCTCATGGTGGTCATAGCTCATAGTGATGACACGGTGTTCATACCAGTCACATTGGCCATAGAGATCTCATATTGGTCAGAGCTTAGAGATGTCCTAGAGATCTCACAGTTGTCATAGACAGCTCACAATCATCATAGAGAGGTCACGATGGTCAAAGTAAGATCACAGTGGTCATAGAGAGCATCAATGGTCATAGCGCATTCACATTACTAACTGATCATAGTGTTCATTGAGAGCTCACAGTGGTCCAAGAGAGATCACAGTGGTCATAGATCATGGTGGTCATAGAAATTGCCTAGTGTTCATAACTCACAGTGGTCATAGAGTGAGCACAGTTATCACAGAGAGCTCACAATGGTCATAAAGATCTCAAAGAGGGGCTGGAGAGGTGGCTTAGGGGTTAAGCCTCTGCCTTGCAGGCGGAGGGTCCTGGGTTCGGATCCTAGACCCCACGTATAGACGCCAGGTGGAAGCGGAAGCGGCCTGCACTTCTGGTCCTGGTAGGGCGGAGCCTGTGAATCCTGGGGCAGAGTAAACAAGGAGGAGGCGGTCCATGGTGGTTCCCGAATTCGTCCGTGGTTCTATACACACATACACGCACACACACATACACGCACACAATTGAATAAATAATAATAAAAAAAAAGAAAAGAAAGATCTCAAAGAATTCAAAGTGAGCTCAGAGTGTTCATAGCTAATAGTGGTCATAGAGGAATCATAATGGTCATATAACTTAGTAGTCATAGAGAGCTCACAGTGGTCACAGTTCATAATGGTCATAGAGAGGACACAGTGGTAATAGAGAGCTCATAGTTGCCTTAGCTCATAGTGGTCACAAAGAGCTCACAGTGGTCATTGAGAGCTCATAGTGGTCATATAGGACTCTCAGTTGTCATTAATCATAATGCACATCGAGAGGTCACAGTGTTGAACAAGTGTGCAAAGTGGTCTTACCTTACAGCAATCATAGAGAGGTCACAATGCTCACAACTCACAGTGGTCACACAGAAGTCACAGTGGTCATAGAGTGGTCACAGTATTTATAGAGAGCTTACAGTGGTTATAGAGAGTTGAAAGTAGTAATGAGAACTGAGAATGGTCACATAGATCTGATAGTTGTCACAGACAGCTCACAGTTTTAATCAAAACCTTGTAGTGGTAATATATGGCTGACAGTACTCATAGAGAACTCACAGTGGTAATAGGTAGCTCACAGTAGTCAAAGAGAGCTTACAGTGGTCACAGAGAGCTTATAGGGGTCATAGAGAGTTCACAGTGGTCATAGAGTGCTTATACTGGTTATAGAGAGCTCACAGTTGTCATAGAGTTCATAGTGGTCATATGGAGCTCCCAGTTGACAGATCATAGTATTCACTGTTGTCAAACAGAGCTTAGAGTGGGCATAACTTACAGTGTCATAGAGATCTTGCAATGGTCATAGGTCATAGTGGTCATAGAAGTCATACAGTGATCACAGTGTCAAATTAATCATAGCTTATAGTGGTCATAGGGCACTAACAGTGGTCATAGCTCACAGTGGTCATAGAGAATTCATAATCATTATTAAGAGCTCAGTGTGGTCATAGCTCATAATGTAGATAAACAGCTCACAGTAGTTGTAGATCATAGTGGTCATAAAGAACTCCCAGTGGTCATGAAGCACTCACATTAGTCAGGGCTCACAGTGGTTATAGAGAGCTGACAATGGTCATAGCTCCCAAAGGTCATGGAGAGTTCACAGTGTCCATAGCTCATAGCGTTTATACAGAGCTGTTAATCTTCATAGTTCTTATAGCTCATAGAGAGCTACTTGGGTCATGGAGAGCTCCCAGTGTTCACAGAGAGCTCAAAGTGATCATAGAAAGTTCACAATGATCATAGCTCACAATGATCTTAAGGAGATGATAGTGGTCACAAAGACCTCAAAGTGGTCATATAGAGGTCACAGTGGTCATAGAGAGCTCACAGTTGTTATAGAGAGCTGGCCCTAGGTCACAGAGGTCATAGAGATTTCATAGTGGTCATAGCTAACAGTGGTCAAAGAGAGCTCATAGTGGTCATAGAGAGTTCACAGAGGTCATGGCTGATAGTTGTCTTAGAGAGCTTACAGTTGTCTTGGTTTATATTTATTGTAGAGCATCACAGTGGTGATAGCCCATAGTTGTCATTCAGAGCTCATAATTGTCATAGACAACTCACAGAGGTTATAGACAGCTCAAAGAGTTCATAGAGAGCTAACAGTGGTCATAGAACATAGTGGTCATAGAGGGCTCACAATGGTCATAGATATCTCATAGTTGTCATTGAATGCTCACAGTACTTATAGAGAGTTCACAGTAGTCATAGAGGGCTTTCAGAAGTTATAGAGAGCAACAGTTGTCATAGATTGCAATGGTCCTAGAGAGCTCATAGTGGCTATAGACAACTCATTATGATCATAAAGACCTCTCACCTGTCATAGTAAGCTCACAGTTGTAATACAGAGTTCAATATAGTTTTTATACAGAGCTCATAGTGGTCATACTGAGTTCAAAATTGTCTTTGATAGCTCATAGTGGTCACAGCTCATAGTTTCATAGAGAGCTCATAGTGGTCATTCTATGCTCACAATGGTCATAGAGAGTTCATAGTGCTCAGCTCATAATCATCAGAGAGCTCTCACAGCAGGCATAGAAAACAGTCAATGTTCATAGAGAGCTGGCCGTGATTATAGAGTGCTCACAATGATCATAGAGAGGTCATAGTGGTCAAAGTAAGCTCATAGTGGCCAAAGAACTCTCACAGTGGTTTTATAGATCATAGTTCTCATTAAGAGCTCACAGTGCTCAATGTGAGATTACAGGGGTTATAGAGAGGTGGTATTGGTCATAGAGAGCTCACAATGGTCATAGAGAGGTTACAGTGGTCAAAATATGCTCATAGTGGTCATACTATGCTCACAATGGTAATAGAGAATTCATAGTATTCATAGTTCATAATGGTCAGAGGGCACTCAGTGCTCATAGAAAGCTGAAAGTGTTCACAGAGAAGTGACAGTGGTCAGAAAGAGTTCACTATGATCACAGCTCATAGTTGCTATAGGCAGCTCACAGTGGTCATCGAGTGATCACAACTGACATAAATAGCTAGTTCACTGTGGCAGTCTGCCTGTATGGTTGCTGATAAGTGACCATCAAACAGCTTAAAGAAACAAGGGTTTATTTTCTCTTACAATTCCGGGTTACAGTTCTCAGTACAGCTTGACTGGGAGCATGCACCAACAACCGGGTCAAGGGAACTGGCCACACCAACACCACATAATAGATGAGAGATGGACAATTCTTACTTGCCAGAACAGCATGTCTGGCCAAGTGAACAGAAGGATGCCAACTCTCTCAACCAGCTCTTTGTGATTTATTCCAGGGCCTAATCCCACCCACTGTGGACTGGGCCTTCTCCAGAAGCTAGACAATCTTCTGCAGATTTGCTCTGGGCTTAACTCAACTACTGATTCTCTACAAATATGCCCAGAGCTCAAACCCTCAACAGTCAAATTGACACCTATGTCTAATTATGACACTCACAATGGTCATAGAGATCTCAAAATGGTAAAATTGAGTGGTCAGAGAGCTTGTAGTTCTCATAGCTCATAGTGGTCACAAAGAGCTTACAGTGGTCATAACTTATAATGTTGATAGAGAGCTCACAGTGGTCACAGACCAGAGTTGTCATAGAGAGCTCACACAGGTCACAGCTCCTAGAGTTCATATAGTGCTTATCATGGTCATAGAGGGCTCGCAGTGATCATGACTCATAGTGAACATAGACAGGTCACAGCATTCATAACTAACAATGGTCATAGAAAACATATGGTGGACAATGAAAGCCCACAGTGTTCATAGCTCATACTGGTCATAGAGAGCTCATAGTGGTCACAGAGAACTCACAGTGGTAGTAGAGGGTTAACATTGGACATAGAGAGCTGACAGTTGTCATAGTGAGCTGACCGTTGCCATAGAGAGCTCACAGTTTTAAGAGAGAGCTCACAGTGGTCATAAAGCAGTGGCAGTAGTCATAGAGAGCTCACAGTGGTTATAGAGAGCTCACAGTTGTCATAGAGAGTTCATAGTGATCATAGCTCACAGAGGTCTTTGAGAGCTCTTATGGATCATAGTTCAAAGTGGTCATTGAGATGTCATAGTGGAGATAGAGAACTCACTGTGGTCATAGCTCATATTGATCATATAGAGTTCCCCGTTTTCTAGCTCATAATGATGATAGAGAGCTCACAGAGGAAATAGAGGGTTCACAGTGGTTATACCTCATAGAGTTTCTTTGTAGGAACTTACAGCTGTCATAGAAAGCTTGCAATAGTTATAGAGTGCTCATAGTGGTCTAGAGAGCTCACTGTGGTCATAGAGAGTTCAGAGTGGTCATAGAGAGCTCCCAGTTGTCATAGGTCATAATGCATATAAAGAGTTCACAATGTTCCAAGAGAGCACAGAGTGGTGAGAACTTATAGTTCTCATAGTTGTCATAGCTGACAGTAGTCACACAGAGGTCACAGTGGTCATAGAGAGATCATAATGATAAGAGTGAGCTTGCAGTGGCCACAGAGAGCTTATAGTGGTCATAATGCACACTGGTCATAACTCACAGGTGTCATAGAGAACTCACAGTTGTCATGAATAGTTCATAGTGGTGGCAGCTCATAGTGGTCATAGAGTGGTCATAGTGGACATACAGAGATCAAAGTTGTCAAAGAGAACTCACTGAGGTCATAGATACCTCACAGTTGTGATCAAGAGCTCAAAGGGGGCAAAGAGAGCTCACAGAAGGCATAGAAAGCTCATAGTGGTCACAGCTTTCTCTGTTCATAGAGAGCTCACAGTTTTCATAGGTCATACTGGTCAGAGAGAGCTCACAGTGGTCAGCAAGAGCTCAAAATGGTCATAGAGAGATCACAGTCATCAGGAATGTTACACTGGTCAGAGAGATCTCATAATGGTCATAGCTCTAGTGGTCATAGAGTGTTCATAGATATCGTAATTCATAGTGTTCAGAGAGAGCTCTTAGTGGAAATAGCTCTTAGTGGTCATAGACAGCTCATAGTGTTCCTAGCTCATAATCATAATAGGGAGTTAACAGAGGTCATAGAGAGCTCATTATTTTTATGGAGAACTCACAGTAGGCAAAGAGAGTTCGAAGATGGCATAGAGAGCTCACAGAGGTCATAGAAAATTCATAGTGTTCACAACTTTCTCATAGTGGTCATAGTTCACAGTGGTCATATAGAGCTCACAGCGGTAATAGAGAGCTCAGAGTGATCACAGCTCATTAGTATTACAAACAGCTTACACTGTCCATAATTCATTGTTGTCATAGAGAGCTCACAGTGGTCATAGAGAACTCAAAGTGGTCATTGTTCACAATGGTTATATAGAACACTTAATCTTTATCATGAGCTCACAGTAGTCATAGCTCATAGTGTTGAAAGAGACCTCGCAGTGATCATAGACCATAGTGGTCATAGAGAGCTCACAGTTGTCATAGCTCAGAGTAGTTTCAGAGAACTCATAATCATTACAAAGAGCTCAACATGGTCATAACTCAGTGTTGATAGTGAGCTCACAGTAGTCACAAACTATAGTTGTCATAGAAAACTCACAGTGGTTATAGGTCCTAGTGATGATAAAGAGCTCATAGTGGTCATAGCTCACAGTGAACATAGGGAACAGAGTTTAAAACTAACAGTGGTCATAGAGAGCACATAATGGACAATGAGAGCTCATAGTGGTCATAGCTCATAGTAATCATAGGGAGTTCATAGTTGTCACAAATTGCTCACAATGGTCATATGTAGTTCACAATGCTCATAGTTCATAAATGGTTACAGAGCACTCACAGTGGCCATCACAATCTCATAACTGTCATAGAGAGCTGAAAATGGTCATAGTTCACAGTGGTCATAGAGAGGTCATAGTGGTCATAAAGAGATCACCTTGGTCATAGAGCGCTCATATTCATCATAGCTTACAGTGGTGATAATTCACAGTGGTCATATGGATTCATAGTGGTCAGAGAGAGCTCATGGTGGTTTTAGTTCATACTGAACATAGATAGGTCACAGGGTTTAAAACTTACAGTGCCTAGACTGGACAATGAGAGCTCACAGTGGCATAGGTCTTAGTGGCCACAGAAAGCTCATAGTGGTCATAACTCACAATGGTCATAACTCACATTATTCAGAGGGAGCTCATAATGTTCATAGGGAGTTGATTGTAATAGTGGTCATAAGGAGGTTTCTATGACCACTATGAGCTATGAATATTGTGAACTCTCCATGACCACTATAATCTTTGACCACTCTAAGTTTTCTACAATTAGAGTGCACTGTTATCCCTATTAGCTTTCATAATGGTCATATAGAGCCCATAGTGGCCACAGAGAGCTCACAGTGATCATATCTCATATTGGTCATAGAGAGTCTACATTGTTCATATGTCATAATCTTCATAGACAGCTCACAGTGTCATAGACATCTCACAGTGGTCATAGCTCATAGTGGTCATAGAGAGCTCACAGCGGTCATAACTCACAGTGGTCATAGTGAACTTATAGTTGTTATAGAGAGCTCAAATTGGTAATAGTTTGTAGAGTTGATACAGAGCTCACTGTGGTCACAGACCATAGCGGTCACAGAGAGCTCACAGTATTCATAGCTCATAGTGAACATAAAGAGGTCGCAGGGTTTACAACTCCCAGTGGACATACAGAGAACAAAATGGACAATGAGAGCTCACAGTTGTCAGCACATACTAGTCAAAGAGAAATCATAGTTGTCACAGAGAGCTCACAGTGGTCATAGAGAGCTCATAGTGTTCTTAGACAGTTCACAGTGGTCATAGAGAGCTGACAGTCATTGTGCAAAGCTGACAGTCATCACAGAAAGTTCACTGTGGTCATAGATCACAGTTGTCATCAAGAGCTCAGAGTGGACACAAAGACCTCACAGAGGTCATAGAAAGCTAATAGGGATAACAGTGCACTCTAGTTGTAGAGAACTTACAGTGGTCAAAGATTATAGTGGTCATAGAGAGCTCACAATATTCATAGCTCACAGTGGTAATAGAGACCTCACAGTGGTCATACCTCATACTGTTCATAGAGAGCTCACAGCTGTCCTAGAGCATTCACAGTGGTCATAGAATGTTCAGTCATCATAGAGAGCTCACAGTGGCTATAGAGACTTTATAGTCATCATAGAGCACTCCCAGTTGTCATAGATCATAGTGCACATAGAGAGACCACAGAGGTCAAAAAGAGCTCAGAGTGGTCATAACCTACAGTGGTCATAAAGAGCTCACAATGGTGAAAGCTCACAGTGGACATACAGAGGTCACAGTATTCATAGAGGGATCACAGTTTTCATAGAGAGCTTACAGTGGCCACATAAACCTCATAGTGGTCAGAGCTCACAGTGGGCATAGGTCACAGTGATCATAGAGAGCTCCCAGTGGTCATAGGGATATAATAGTGGTTATAGCTTATAGTAGTCATAGAGACGTCTTAATGGTCAGAGTGGCAATAGAGAGCTCACAGTGGTCATAGAGAGCTCAAAGTGTTCATTATCTCATAGTGGTCCTGGCAAGCTCACAGTGGTGTTATACACCTGACAGTGGTCAACTCTTCATATTCATAGATACGTCACAGTTGTCATCAAGAGCTCACAGTGGGCAGAGAGAACTCACAATTGTCATAGAGAGGTCACTATGGTCATAGCTCATAGTGTTGATAGTGAGCTCATTAAGGTCATAGATCATTGTGGTCATAGAGAGCTCAAAGTATTCTTAGTTCATAGTGGTCATGGAAAGCTCACAGTTGTCACAGGGAGCTCAGAGTGGTCATAAGTCACAGTGCCACTAGAGAGCTCATTGTGGTTATAAAGAGATCATTATGATCATAGAGAACTCCCACTGATTATAGAGAGTTCACAATTGTAATAGAGAGGTCACAGTTTTCATACAGAATGCACAGTGATTATAATACAATCAAAACTGTAATAGAGTACTCATAGTGCTCATAGCTCACAGTGGTCACAGCTCATAGTATTTATAGTGTGCCCTCAATGGTCATAGATACTCACAGTGGTCATAGCTCATAATGCTCATAGAGAATTCACAGTTGTTATAGAAAGCTCATAGTGGTCACTGTTCATTGAAGTCTTTTTTTTTTTTTAATTTTTTTTCATAATTATTTATTCAATTGTGCGTGTGTGCATATGTATGTGCGTGCGCATGTGTGTATGTGTGTGTGTAGAACCACGGACGATTCGTGAACCACCATGGACACCTCCACCTCCTTCTGCCCCGGGATTCACAGACTCCGCCCTACCAGGACCAGAAGCGCAGGCTGCCCCCGCTTCCGCCTGGCATCTATATGTGGGATCTGGGATCCGAACTCAGGACCTTCTGCCTGCAAGGCAGAGGCTTAACCCCTGAGCCACCTCTCCAGCCCCTGTTCATTGAAGTCTTAAAGAGCTCATAGTGGTCATAGCTCATAGTGGACATAAAGAGCTCATAGTGGTCACAGCTCATATTGGTCATAGATAGCTCACAGAGGTCATAGTTCATAGTGGCCATGGAGAGCTCACAGTAGTAAAAGACAGCAAGACATATGTCATAACTTATAGTGGTCATAAAGAGCTTACAGTGGTCATAGCACAAAGTGGTCACAAAACTCACAGTGGCTATAGAGAGCTCACAGTCATCATAGAGTGCTTACAGTGGTCAAAGAGAGCTCATGGTGGTCATAGCTCATAGTGGTCCTATAGATAGCTTATAGTGGCCCTAGATCCTAGTGGTCACAGAGAACAAATTGTGGTCATAGAGGACTGGTATTGGTAATAGTTCAAAGTGGTCAAAGAGAGCTCACAATTGTAAAACAGAGCCTGTAGTAGTCACAGCTAAGAGTGCTCACAGTAGTCATGGGTTATACTGGCCATAGAGAGCTCATAGTGGTCATAGAGAGCATGCAGTTGGTCAGCCCATAGTAGTCACAGAGAGCTCACAGTGGTCACAGAGAGTTCACAGTTTTCACAGTGAGGTCACAGTGTGCATAGAGAGCTCACAGTCGTCATAGACATCTCAGAATGGTCACAACTCATACTACACATGAGCGCTCATAGTGGTCTTAACTCATAGTGTTCAGAGGGAGCTAACAATGCTCATAGAGAGCTCTCAGGGGTCATAGACAGCATACAGGGATAATAGCTCATTGTGGTCATAGAGAGCTCACAATGGTCCTAGAGAGCTCAGAGTGCTCATAGCTCATAGTGGACACACATTGGTCATAGCTCACAGTGGTCATATAGAGCTATTAATTTTCATAGTGAGCTCAAAATGGTCATAGCTCATCACGTTCCTAAAGAGCTCAGGGTTCTCATAGAGAACTGACAGTAGTCATAGAGAGCTCAGAGTTCTCATAGAGAACTGACAGTAGTCGTGGAGAGCTGACAGTTTTCATAGAGAGCTCACAGGTGTCACACAGAGCACAGTGGTCATAAAGAGCTTACAGATGTCATAGAAATGGCATAATGGTCATACCTCTCTGTGGTTATAGAGAGCTCACAGTCATCATAGAGAGTTCTTAGTCATCATAGAGATCACACAGTAATCATAGAAAGCTCACAGTTGTAATAGAGTCCTCACCATGGTCACAACTCATAATAGTCATAGAGAGCTCATAGTGATCATAGAGAGCTCAAAGTGGTCATAACTCATAGTGGTCACAGAGACATCATAGTGGTCACAGTTCATAGTAGTCATAGAGAGCTCACAGTGGTGAAAGAGCTCACAATGTTCATAGCTCATGTTGCTCATCAAGAGATCATAGTGGACATAGAGAACTCATAGTGCTCATAGAGAGTTCATACTCTTCATAAGGATCTCACAGTGATCATAAAGAGCTTACAATGGTCATAGAGAGCTCATAATTGTCATAGCCCACAGTATCATAGCTAATAGTGGGCACATAGAGTGCATAGTGGACATATTGACCTTACTGTGGTTATAGCTGATAGTGATCAGAGAACTCACTGTGGTCATAGAGAGCTCACAGTGTTCATAGATTGCTCACAGTGGTCACAGACAACTCATAATGGTCATAGAGCTATCACAATGTTCTTAGTTTATAGTCGTCATAGAGTTCAGAGTTGTCATGGAGATCTGACAGTGATCACAGTTCATCGTGGTCATAGAGAACTCAGAATCTTTATGGAGTGCTGACAGTGGTCATAGAGAGCTGACAGAGATGATAGAGAGTTCACTGTGGTCATAGAGAGCTCACAGTCATCACCAATTGCTTACTGTGGTCATACAGTGCTCACAGTTGACATAGGGAGCTCAAGGTGGTCATAAAGAGTAGTCATAGCTCATAGTGGCCATAGAAAGCTCATAGTGTACATATAGAGTTCGTGAGATCATTGCTATAGTGGACATAGAGAGCTCACAGTGCTCATAACACCTTATGGTGATCACAGAGAGCTCACAGTGATCAAAGAGAGCACACAGTGGTCATAGCTTTATAGTGATCATAGAGAGCTCACAATGGTCATAGTTCATATTGCTCATGAAGAGGTCATAGTGATCATGGAGAAATCAGAGTTATTATGGAGAAATCAGAGTGGTCATAGAGAGCTCTCAGCGCTCATAGCTCATAGAGATCATAGAGAAGTCATAGTGGACATAGAGAGCTCACACTCATCATAAGGATCTTAGAGTGCTCTTGGACAGCTTACAGTGATCATACATAGCTCATAGTTGTCATAGCTTGCAGTGGTCATAGCTAAAGGTATGCACAAAGAATTCGTAGTGGTCAAAGAGAGCTCACAATAGTTATAGAGAGCTCAAATTGATCAGAGAAAGATCTCAGTGATCAGAGAGATCTCACAGTGGCTTTTGAGAACTCATATTGGTCATATATCTCACAGAGGTCATAGAGAGATCTTAGTGGTCATAGCTCATAGTGCTCATAGAATATTCATACTGGCCATAGAGAGCTCACAATGGCCATAGACAGCTCAGAATAGTCACAGAGAGCTCATAGTGGTCAAAACTCATGTTGGTCATACAGAACTCAGAGTGGTCATAGCTCATTGTGGTCATAGAGAACTCAGAGTAATGGAGTGCTGACCATGGTCATAGAGAAATGACAGAAATGATAGAGTTCACTGTGGTCATAGAGAGCTCACAGTAGTCACCAAATAATTACTGTGATCATACAGTGGCCACAGTTATCATCGGGAGCTCAAGGTGGTCATAAAGAGGTCACCGTGGCCATAGCTCACAATGGTCATAGAGAGCTCACAGTGGACATAGAATGTTTATACTCATAGCTCACAGTGGTCATAGAGAGATCATAGGAATCACAGCTCATAGTGGTACTAGACAACTCAAAATGGCCAGAGAAAGTACACAGTGTTCATAGAGAGTTCATAGCGGTCATAGAGACCTCACAGGGGTCATAGCTCATAGTGGTCATAGCTCATAGATCATAATAGTCATAGAGAGCTTGGAATCATCATAGATAGCTGACAGTGGTCAGATCTCATCACGGTCATAGAGAGCTCAGAGTCCTCATACACAGCTGACAGTGTTCATAGAGAGCTGAAAATTATGATAGAGAGTTCACTGTGATCATAGAAAGCTCACAGTTGTCAGATCTCACAGTGGTCATAGATAACTCACATTTCATAGAAAGCTCATGTACTGGTCATAGTTCACTGTGGTAATAGGGAGCTTACAGGGGTCATAGCTCACAGTCATCATTGAGAGCACTTAGTGATAATAGAAAGCACACAGTGATGAACACTCATAGTGGACATAGAGAGTTCATAGTGGTCATAGCTCAGAGTGGTCATACTAAGCTCGCAATGGTCATAGGTTACAGTGGTCACAGAGAGCTAACAGTGG
The DNA here is from genome assembly GCA_023101885.1 of Typhlomys cinereus. Lineage (NCBI taxonomy): Eukaryota > Metazoa > Chordata > Mammalia > Rodentia > Platacanthomyidae > Typhlomys > Typhlomys cinereus. Next base: position 1,533,053 of record JALPQD010000061.1, read on the forward strand.
TCATAGATCAGAGTGGTCATAGAAAGCTTATAGTGATCATTGAGAACTCACACTGGTCACAGATCATAGTGGTCATAGAGAGATTAGAGTGGTCACAGTTCCTCGTCATCATAGAGAGCATATAGTGGTTATGGAGAACTAAAAGTGGTCATAGAACTTAGCGGTCATAGAGAACTCACAGGGATCCTAGCTCACACTGGTCATAGGGAGCTCACAGTGGTAATTAAGAGGTCACAATGTTGACAGAGAGATTACAATTCTCAAAGATAGTTCATAGTATTTATACCTCACACAGGTATTAGAAAGCTCATAGTAGATATAGCTTATAGTGGACATAGTGAGGTCATAGTGGTCATAAGCATATCACAGTCGTCATGGCTCCCAGAAGACATAGAGAGCTTACAGTAGTCATAAGTCATAGTGGTCATAGAGAGCTCAGAGTGGCCATAGATCATAATTGTCATACTGAGCTCATAGTGATCATAGAGACAGTGGTCATATCTCATATTTGTTATACACAGCTCATAATGGCCATAGAGTGCTCATAATGGTCATAGAGAGCTCATAGTCATTATACAGAGCTCAAAAACATCATAGAGAGATCATAGTTGTCAAAGAGACCACATAGTGCTCATAGCTCACAGAAGTCATTTTGAGCTCTTTCATAGAGAGTTCACAGTTCTCTCATAGAGAGTTCACAGTGGTCACAGAGAACTCCTAATTGTCATAGAGACTTCACAATGGTCATAGTTTACAGTGATCATAGAGAGCTAACAGTATCCCTAGATTGTAATGAAAATAGAGAGTTCAAAGTGGTCAAAGCTCTTAGTGGTAATGAAGAACTCACAGTGGTCATAGCACACAGTTGTCCTAAGAGAGCTCAGTGTGGTCATAGTGAACTCACAATGGTCGTAGAGAGCTCACAGTGGTCATGAAGAACTCAAAGTTGTCACAGAGAAGTCCCAGTGGTCACGGAAAGATTAAAGTTGTCAAAGAGAGCCCATAGTGGTCATAGCTCACAGAGGTATTAGAGACTTATAGTGGTCATAGCTCACAGTAGTCAGAGAAAGATCAGAGTGGACACAGAGACATAACTCATAGTGGACATGAAGAGCTCACAATGGTCATAATTCATAGTGGTCATAAAGAGCTCACAGGAGTCACAGGTCATAGTTGTCAAACAGAGGTCATAATGGTCATAGAGAGCTCATATTGATAATACAGAGCTCACAGTAGTCATACAGAGCTCAAAGTGGTCATAGAGATTTCATAGTGGTCATAGATCATAGTACTCATAGAGAACTCACAGTGGTCAGAGACCTCACAATGGTCATAATTCATAATTTTCATAGATAGCTCACGATATTCATAGCTCATAGTAGTCACAGTGATCTCAGAGTGATCATAGCTTTTAGTGGTCATAGAGAATGCCTAATCATCATAGGAAGTTCAAATTTATTATAGCTCACAGTTGTGTTAGAGAGATTATGGTGGTCATAGATCACAGTGATCATATAGAGCTCATAATCGACATAGAAAGCTCACAATGCTCAAAGCCCACAGTGGTCATGAAGAGCTCATAGTGTTCATAGCTCATATAGTCATATAGAGCTCATAGTTTTCATAGACATTATACAGTTGTCATAGCTCATATTGGTCATAAAGAAGTCACAATGTTCATAGCTCACAGGGGTCATAGAGCACTCACAATGGTCATGGTTCTCAGTGGTCATAAAGAGCTCATAATGGACAATAAGAGCTCATAGACGTCATAGCTCATGGTGGTCATACAGATCACACAGTGGTCATAGTTTATAGTGGTCATAGAGAGCTCTTAGGGAGTAGTCATAGATCGTTCACAGTGGTTATAGACAACTCACAGTGCTCATAGCTCACAGAGGTAATTGAGAGCTCACCGTGGTCATAGCTCATAGTGGTAATAGAGAGATCATAGTGGTCACAAAGAGCTCAAAGTGTTCATAGCTTACAGAGATGATAAATAGCTCATAGTCGTCATAGCTCCTAGTGGCCATAGACAGAACACAGTGATCATAACTCATAGTCATCATAGAGACTTCACAGTGGTCATGGCTTATAGTGGTCATAGGGAGCTCATAGTGGTCGTAGAGGTCTCACAGTGATCATAGCTCATAGGGATCATAGGCAGTTCACAGTGGTCATATCTCACAGGGGTCATAGAAAGCTCTCTGTGGTCATAGCTCAGAGTAGTCAAAGAGGGCTCATAGTTTTCAGAGATCGCAGTGGTCATAGAATGCGCATAGTGGTCATATCTCATAATGGTCATAAAGAGTTCATAGTGGTCATAGAGAGCTCACCGTGTTCAAAGCTCGCAGTGCTCATAGAGAACTTCATAGTTCTTATATTATAGTGGTCATAGAGAGCTTACAGTCATAATATCTTACTGTGGTCATAGAGAGCTCACAGTGCTCATAGCTCATAGTGAGCTCAAAATGTTGAGAGAGAGCTCACAGTGTTTGTTGCGAAGTAACAGGAATCATAGAGTGCTCACAATGGACATAGAGAACTCCCATTGGTCATAAAAAACTCACAGTAGTCATAGCTCACAGTGGTCATAGACAGCTCACAGTGCTTATAGTTGTCATAGCGAGCTCACAGTGTTCATAGATTGCTCACAGCCGTCATGGAGAACTCACAGTGATCATAGAGAGTTTAAAGTGGTCATAGAGAGATCATTGTTGTCATAGTTTCCAGTTGTCATTGTTCACAAAGGTCATAGAGAGCCTATACTGTTCACTGATCCTAGTGTCACAGAGTGTTCATAGTGGCCAAAGAGATTTAACTTTAAGTCATACTTCATGTTGGTCATAGAGAGCTCACAGTGATCCTAGGTCATACTGGTTATAAGAGCTCATAGTGTTCACATAGAGCTCATAGTGGCCATACCTCATAGCTGTTGTAAAGAGCTCAGAGTGGTCTTAGGTCATAGTGGTCATAGATTGCTCACAGTTGTCAGAGCGAGCTCAAAGTGGTCATAGAGAGCTCACAGTGGTTATGGACAGTTCACAATGGTAACAGACAGCTCCCAGTAGACATAGGTAATAGTGGTCATAGAGAGCTCATAATGGCAATAGAGAGCTCACAGTCATCACAGAGAACTCATATTGGTTATATCTCATAGCAGTCATAGAGAGCTCATAATGGTCATAGATCATAGTGCTCATAGGGAATGCATAATTGCCACAGATAGCTCACAGTGGTCATTGAGAGTTCCTAGTTCATGGCGTAACCTTGTCATAGAGAGCTCACAGTTGTCATGGATAGCTCACAGTGGTCATAGTTTAGTGTGGTCATAGAGAGCTCAAAGTAATCATGGAGAGGTCACAGTCATCACATATTCCAAGATGGTCATAGAAAGATCAGTATTCAAATAGAGCTTACAATGCTCATAGAGAGTTCACAGTTGTAATAGAGAAGTCATAGTGGTAATAGATTATAGTGGTGATAGTGATTCCCTGTAGCCATAGAGATCTCATAGTTGTCAAGGCTCATAGTGATCATAGAAAGCTCATAGTAGTCATAGCTCATAGTGGTCTAGAGAGCTCAAGGTGGTCACAGAAAGTTCACAGTGGTCATAGAGTGGTCACAGGGGCCTTCTGAGCACAATTGGCAAAGTTCATTGTGGTCATAGCTCATAGTGATGACAGAGTCCTCTTGTGGCAGTAGAGAGATCATAATGTTCCTAGCTCATAGTGGTCATACAAAGCTTGGAATTGTCACATCTTATAGTGTACAAAGAAAGCTTACAGTAGTCCTAGAGAGTTCAGAGTGGCAAGAGAGTGCTCAATATTGTCATAGCTCCCAATGGGCATAGAGAGTTCATAATTGTCATAGAGATCTCACAGTGATCATGGATTATATTATTCATAGAGAGCTCATAGTGATCCTAAAGAGCTCGTAGTGGTAAAACATCATACTAGTCATAGATAACTCAGACTGTTCATAGCTTATAGTAGTTATAGAGAGTGCAAAGTGGTCATACCTCATAGTAATCATAGAAAGCTCATAATGGTCATAGACAACTCACAATGGTCATAGTTCCTAGAGATCATAGAGATCTCACAGTAGTTATAGCTCACAGTGGTCATAGCTCATAGTAGTCATAGAAGGCTAATAATATTCACAGAGAACTCACAGTGGTCATAGTTCATAGTGAACATAAAGAGCTCACAGTGGTCATAACTCACAGCATCATAGAAAGATCACAGCAGTCATAGAGAGCACACAGTGGTCATATAGAGAGCTCACAGTGGTCATAGAGAGCTCACAGTGGTCATAGCTCAAAGTTTCATAGTGAGCACAAACTGGCCACAGTTAGCCCACAGTTATCACAGAGAGCTCACAGTGGAAATGGAGACCTCACTTTAGTCATAGTTCATAGTGGTCATAGAGAGTTCATAATGGTCATACAGAGCTCACAGTGGTCATAGAGAACTGACAGTTGTCCGAGAGAGCTCATTGCAGTCATAGCTTGTTAGGCCCACCCAGAGATAATGGTCTAGGAGGGAGTGAGCAGGGCATAGCTTAGCACATAGGGCCAAAGATGGCGCTAGAGCTAGTGTCCTAGGTGTAACCCTGATCACATTACAGAGAGTCCTAGTTGGCTTATAGGAGCCAACATAGATTTATGTTTAGTCTGATTTATGCAGAGTATGTGCTATACTGACCATCAAGGTAATTGGCTGGTGTTTCGTGCGCTTTGAGTCTTTTTCTATATAAGCTGATTTGTTACCCCCAATAAACTGAGATTTTGCTTTGACAAACCCCCCGTCTGTTGCCGAGTCTCTGGAGGGCTGAGGCGGAGGTGCGGGCGGTCAGGTCGTTACAGCCAGGAGCTGTGTGTATGAGTGAGTGACGAAGTGTCAACTTGACAGACTCCCTGCTGTGTCCGGAGGCCCCTGGATTTGGGTAGGGGTAAAGGGCCTGCAGCATATTCACCTTTCTCTGCCCCGACGGCCTGGAGCCGCCCAATGGCCTGGAGCAGTCACAGTTTGTGCCTGGGGGAATCGCCCCAGCAATAGCTCACAGTGGTAATAGGGTGTTCACGATAATGTTAGAGAGCTCACAGTGGCCAAGGTCCATACTCATCATAGAGACCTCATAGTGATCTTGGAGAGCTCCCAGTGATTATTCATTATAGTTATCTAGAGAGCTCAGAGTACTCATAGCTCACAGTGTTCATACCTCACAGTGGTCTTATAGAGCTAATAATGTTCATAAAAAGCTCACAGTGGGGCTGGAGGGGTGGCTCAGGGGTTAAGCCTCCACCTTGCAGGCGGAAGGTCCCGAGTTCGGATCCCAGATCCCACGTATAGACGCCAGGCGGAAGCGGGGGCAGTCTGCGTTTCTGGTCCTGGTGGGGCGGAGCCTGTGAATCCCAGGGCGGAGGAAGTGGAGGCGTCCATAATGGTTCCCGAATTCGTCCGTGGTTCTACACATACACATAGACACACACGTGCGCACATACACACGCACATGCGCATAGTTGAATAAATAATAATAATAATAAAAAAAGAAAAAAAAGCTCACAGTGGTCATAGCTCATTTCTTATAGAGAACTCACAGATGTCATAGAGAGCTGACAGTGCTTACAGGGAGATCATTGTGCTCATAACTCATATTGCTCATAGACAACTAAGAGTGGCCATCAGTAATCATAATCACAGAGAATTCAAAATTATCATAGCTCATAGTGGTCATAGAGATCACAGAGATCATAGGTCATAGTGCTCATAGAGAGCTCACGGTGGTGATAGAGAGTTCACAGTTGTCATAGCTCATAATGGTCATAAAGAGCTCACAGTTGACATAGCTCTTAGTGGTCATTAAGAGCTCATAGTGACCATAGAGAGATCACAGTGTTCATAGCTTCTAGTGGTCACAGATAGCTCACAGTGGTCATAAGTGATAGAGGCCATAGAGATCTCACAGTAATCATATCTAACGTCGGTCCTAAAGAGCCCAAAGTGGACATTAGGAGCACAGTGGTCATAACTCACAGTGGTCATAAAGAGCTCACAATGATCATAGCTCATATTTGTCATAGAGATCTCATAATGCACATAAGGAGATCACAGTGGTGATAGATCATAATGGTCATATAGAGCTCACTCACAGTGTTCATAGTTCACAGTGGTCATAGAGAAATGACAGTGTTCATAGCTCATAGTTCTCATAGAGAACTCATAAAGGACCTAGAGAACTCACAGTCCTCATACTTCATAGTGGTCTTAGCTCAGAGTGATCATAGAGAGCTCACACTGCTTATAGGTCATTGTAGTAGTATAGGACCCATGGTGGTCATAGAGACATCACAATGGTCATAGCTAGCTCTCAGGGATCATAGAGAGCATATTCTGGTCATAGATGACAATGGTCTCATAGAAAGTTCACAGTAGACAGAGAGCTCACATTCCTCACAGTGAGCTCATAATCATCATATCACAGTGGTAACAGAGAATTCACAGTATTCATAGCTCAAAGTACCACAGAAAGCTCACAGTGGTTATATGTCATGATGCTGATAGAAAGCTCATAATGGTCATAGTTCATAGGAGTCATTAATGGTCATTGATAGCTCACAGTGGTCATAGAGAACTCATAGTATCTATAGCTCATGGTGGTCAAGAGAGCTCATAGCATTCATAGAAGGCTCACACTGGTCATAGATCATAGTGTTCCTAAAAAGCTCAAAATGCTAATAGTTTATAATGGTCATACAGAGCTCACCATGGTCTAAGTTCATAGTATTGACAGAGAGTTCATGGTAGTAAAACAGAATTCACAGTGGTCATACAGAGATCACAGTGGTCACAGAGAGGTCAAAGTTGTCACTGAGAGCTCACAGTTCTCGTACAAAACTCATTGTTGTGATAGCTAACAGAAGTCATAGAGAGCTCATAGTGGTCATAGAGAGCTCAGTGTTCAAACAGAGGTCACAGTTGTCACAGAGAACTCACAGTATTCATAGCTAATAGTGGTCACAGAGAGCTCACAATCGCTCAGAGTGGTCATAGTTCATACTGGTCATAGAGAGCTCAGAGTGGTCATAGAGAACTCATAGTGGTGATAGGGAGCTCACAGTGCTCACAGAGAGCTCCAAATGGTCATAGCTTACAATAGTCATAGAGAGCTCATAGTGCCTCTGGAGAACTCATTATGGTCATAGACAGCTCACAGTGGTGATAGCTCATAATGGTCGTAGAGAGTTCATAGTAGTCATAGATAGATAACAGTCGTCATAGCTCATAGTGGTCATAATGATCTCACAGTTGTTATAGCTCACTGTGGTTATAGATAGCTAATAATGTTCATAGAGGGCTCAGAGTAGTCATAATTCAAACTGATCACAGAGAGCTCACTTTGGTCATATCTCATAATGGTCATAGGGAACCTCATAGTGGTCACAGCTCACAGTAGTCATGGAGAGCTCATAATTGTCATAGCTCACAGTGGTCATAGATTACTCATCCTAATCATAGCTCACAGACCTCGTAGAGCACTCATAGTGGTTCTAGCTCATATATTCATAGAGAGCACATAGTAGTCATACAGAGCTCATAGTAGTCATAGGTCATAATGGTCATAGAAACTGTTCATAGCTCATAGTCATTATAGAGAGCTCACAGTGGTTATAGAGAACTCATAGTTGTCATAGAGAGCTCACAGTAGTCACAGCTCACATTTGTCACAGCGAGCTCAGAGTAGTCATAGCTCATAAGTCTTAGAGTGCTCACACTGGTAATACAGAGCTCAAAATGGTCCCAGAGAGCTCACAGTGTTCATAGACAGCTCACAGCATCATAGAGAGATCACAGCAGTCATAGGGACTCACAGCGTTCATGGAAATCACACAGTGGTCATAGAGAGCTCTCAGTGGTCATAGAAAGCTCGCAGTTGCCATAGAGGCCTCATAGTGGTCACAGCTAACAGAGGTCATAGAGTATTCATGGTGGACATGGAGAGCACATAGTGGTCATTGCTTATTCTGGTCATTGAGGGCTCATAGTGATCCTAGAGAGCTCACAGTGGTCATACCTCCCATTTGTCATAAACAGATCACAGTGGTCATAGCTCATACTGGTCATAAAGACCTCACAGTGGTCTTAGTTCAGTGTTGTTACAGAGCTCAGTGGTCATAGTGATGAGATCACTATTGTCATAGCTCACAGTGGTCACAGAGAACTCACAATGGTCATAGAGCTCTCACAGTTGTCATAGCTCACACTTTTCATAGATTGCTCACAGTCGTCCTGGCTCACAGTGGTCAGAGAGAGCTCACAGAGGTCATAACTCATAGTGGTCACAGAGAGCTCATAATGTTGATACAGAGCTCACAGTGTACATAGCTCATAATATTCATAAAGATCTCACAGTGTTTGTAGCTCACAGTGGTCATAGAGTGTTGATAATGTTCACAGTTACCTCAAAGTGTTCATGGCTCTTAGTGGTTATAGAATGCTTACAGTGATGACAGAAAGTTCACAGTCATCAAAGATTTCACAGTTGTCATAGAGAGTTCATAGTGGTCACAGCTCACAATGGTCATAGAGAGCTCACAGTGGTCATAGTTCAAAATTGACATAGAGAGCTCAAACTTGTCATAGTGAGCTCACAGTGATCACAGAGAGCTCACAATGAAAATAGAGACTTCACACTGACCATAGTTCTTAGTGGTCATAGAGAGTTCATAATGGTCATAGAGAGCTCACGGTGGACATAGAAAACTCATATTTGTCATAGAGGGCACATAGTCACCATAGGTTACCGAGGTCATAGAGTGATCATAGTGTCATTGTGCTCATAGAAAAGTCACAGTGGTCAACAAGAAGTAACTCTCAATGGTCATAAGTCATAGTTGTCATAGAGAACTCACAGTAGTCATATCTTAAAGTGGTCATAGAAAGCTCATAATGGACAATGTGTGCTAACAGTGATCATAGTAAAAAAAGTGGTCATAGAGGGCTCACAGTGGTCATAGCTCACATGGCTCATAAGAGCTCACAATGGCCATGGAAAGCTCAGAGTGGTGATAGCTTATAATGGACATGAAGAGCTCAAAGTGGTCAGAATTCATAGTGGTCACTGGGAGGTCATAAGGGACAAAGATTGCTCATAGTGGTCAGAGCTTATAGTGGTCTTAGAGAGCTCATAGCAGTCTTAGCTCATAGTTGTCATAGACGGCTCACTGTGGTCATAGCTCACACCTGTCATACAGAGCTTCAATTGTCATAGAGATCTCACAGTCTTCATAGAGTGCATACAGTGATATTTGAGAGTTCTCTATTACAACTTTATGACCACTGTGACCTCCCTGTGACCACTTTGAGCTCTCTATTAACAGTGTAAGCTAAGACCAGAGTGAGCTGTCTGCGACCACTGGGAGCTCTCTATGACCACTATAACCTATGACCATCTTGATATCTCTATGACCGTGATGATCTTTGACCACTGTGAACTTTATATGTCCTTTATGAGTTCTCCATGATCACTGTGAGCTATTACCACTAGAACCATTCTATGACCATTATGGACATGACAACTATGAGATAACTATGATCACTATGAGATTTCTATGAATACTATGACCTCTCTATGGACCCCTATCAGCTATGACAACTGTGACTTCTTTATGATCACTATGAGTTATGATCACTGTGCACTTTGACCACTGTATGCTCTATAAGACCACTATGATCTAGGACCACTGTGAGATTCACATGGCCACTATGAGATGTCTATGACCACTGTAGTTCTCTATTAAAAATATGACCTATGACCACCTGGATACCTCTATGACCACTATGAGCTAAGACAACTGTGACTTCTCTATGGTCACTTTGAGCTCTCAGTAACCACTGTTGATCTCTCTCTAACCATTGTAGCTCTCTATGAAAAATATGACCTATGAACATGCTGAGTTTGCTATGATCACTATGAGGTATGACCACTGTGAGGTACCTATCACTGTTATGAGCTGAGACAACTGTGATATCTCGATGACAACTATGACCAATGACCACTGTTGGGGTTCATTGTCAATTATGGGCTCTATATGACCACTGTGAGCTATGACCGTTGTGAGCTCTCTATCACCATTGTGAGCTCTATATGACCACTTTGAGCTCTTTATGCTCACTATGATCTATGAACACTGTAACCTCTCTGACTACTTTGAGCTCTTTATGTCCACTATAAGTTCTCTATGACTACTGTAGCTCACTATGAGACTATGATCTATGACAACTCTGAGCTCTGTATGACGACTATCAGCTCTACATGACCATTGTGAGTTCTGTATGATGACTGTGAGTTCTCTATGACGACTGTGACTCTCTAGGTCCATTATGAGCTCTCTACAACCACTGTAAACATTCTATGACCACTGTGAGCTATGCCTACTGTGAGCTTTCTATGATAACTAGGAGCTATGACCACTGTGAGCTCTCTATGGTCACTGTGAGCTCTCTTTGACCTTTTTACCTCTCTATGACCACTTTGAGCTCTCTAAGATGACTGTCACCTCTTTATGAACATTCTGAGCTCTCTATGAGCATTATGACTTATGAACACTGTTTGCTCTCTATGACCACTATAAGCTATCTCTACTGTGAGCTCTTTATAACCATTATGACCTATGACCACTGTGAGCTCTCTTTCACCATGGTGAGCACTCCATAAACACTATGATCTATGACAATTGTGAACTCACTATAACCACTATGAAGTTTCTATTAACACTCTGAGATCTCTGTGACCAATATAAGCTCTCATTGACCACTGTGAACTCTCTATCAATACTTTGAGCTCTCTATGAGCACTATGACCTAACAGCACTGTGAGCTCTCTATGATCACTATGAGATGTCTGTGACCATTCTGAGTTCTCTGTTACCTCTGTGAGAATTCTATCACCACTATGAGCTCTCTATGACAACTACAATCCCTCTATGTCCACTGTGAGATCTCTATGACCACTTTGATAGTTCTACGACCTCTGTGAGCTCTCTATGAGCACTATGACCTAAGACCACTGTGAGCTCTCTATGACCACTCTGAACTCTCTGTGAACTGTGTGAGCTTTCAATTACCACTATGAGTTGTCTATGACCACTGTGAGATATGACCACTATCAGCTCTCTATTATTACTAGGAGTTGTGATCACTATCAGCTGTCTGTGAAAACTGTGAGCTCTCTATGTGCACTTTGAGCTCTCTGTGATGACAGTGAACGACTATGATCACCATAATCTCTGTGTTGTTACTGTTAGATCTCTGTAACAATGGTGAATTCTCTGACTACTGTGAGCTCAATATACCCACTATGAACTATGACCACTGTGAGCTTTCTATGATCATTGTGTCCTCTTTATGAACACCTTGAGCTTTCTATAACCACTGTGAATACTCTGTGACCACTGGGAGCTGCCTATGACCACTATTAGCACTCAGTGACCACGTAGAGCTCTAGATGACCACTGTGAGTACTCTATGAGCACTGTGAACTCTATGACCATTGTGAGCTCTCTATAACCAATATGAGCTATGAGCACTATGAGCTATCTATGACCACTATGAGCTATGACCTCTATGATCTCTCTATGGCCATTATTAGCTCTCTCTGACCATTAAGAATTATGAACAATGTGAGCTCTCTATCATCACTGAGCTATGACCACTGAACTCTTGATGACCATTGTGAGCTATAACCATGGTGAACTCAGACCACTGTGAGCACTTTATGACCACTATTAGTTGAGACCATTGTTACCTCTCTATGAACACTTTGAACTCTTTCTGACAATTATGAGCTCTCTGTAACCTATGTAGCTCTCTATGAGCTATACGACATATGTCCATTGTGATCCCTCTATGATCATTGTCATCTATGAGTTCTCTATGATCACAATGAACTAGGACTACTGTGAACTCTGTATGCCCACTATCAGCTATCAATACTGTGAGCTCTGTATGACCACTGTGAGCTCTTTATGACCACTATCCGCTACGACCATTGTAGGTACTCTATGTTAACTATGAGCTATGACCACTATCAGTTCTCTACAATGAATGTGCGCTCTCTATGACTACTATGAGCTCTCTATGACCACTATTAGCTATGACCACTGTGAGTTCTGTAGGACCACTATGAGCTATCAATACTGTGAGCTCTCTATGATCACCATGAACTAGGCCCACTGTGAACTCTGTATGTCCACTATGAGCTATCAATACTGTGAGCTCTTTATGACTACTGTGAGCTCTTTATAACCACTATCAGCTATGAATATTGTAGGTACTCTATGTCCACTATGAGCTATGACTGCTATGAGCTCTCTATAACGAATGTGAGCTCTCTATGACGCCTGTGAGCTCTCTATGACCACTATGAATAATCACCATTATGAGCTCCCTGTGACAACTGTGAGCTGTGACCACTGTGCACTCTCTCTTCATCAATGAGCTCTGTATGATCATTGTGAGCTCTCTATGCCACAGTGAGGTTTCTATGACCACTGTGACCTCTCTATGAGCACTTTGATCTCACTATGAAGACTGTTTGCATTCTATGACCACTGTAAGCTCTCTATGAGCACTATGATCTATGACCACTATGTGATCTCTATGACCACTATGAGCTAAAGCAGTGTGAGCTCTCTAAGACTACTGTGTGCTCTGATCACTGTGAGCACTCGCTTACCATTATGAAATAAGACCACTGTGAGCTCTCTATCACCACTCAAAGCTATAACCACTGTGAGTTCTCTATGACTACTGTGAGCTCTGCATGACCACTGTCACATCTTTGAGACTGTATGACCACTCTGAGCTCTCTATGACTTCTATAAGCTCTCTATGTCCACTATGAGATATGACCACTGTGAGGTTTTTTTTTATTAAAAATGTAATTATATATTTTAAAATTTTTACCAGTTCCCTCCCTCCCCCCTCTTCCCCCCGAAACCCCTCCTTCCCCTCCTCTCCCTCCCCATCCTCCAGTGCCTCCCCCCCAATTCCCAGAGAGTCCTTTATTGTGTACGCCTAACTCTCCACTGGGTCCTTCTCTCCGATGACATATAAGGACACAGTGGCATTTCCATAAGCCCTTTCTCTTGTTCCCCTTAAGCATAGGATCACTACTATGGCTGTCAATTCCTTGCCTCCAGGGATCTCGGTGTCCTAGACAGATGCTAGACTTTATGAGGACAACAGTGTGCTGGACATTGCGCAGGGCATGCAAAGTCCCATTATGATTGCTTTGGCCCCAACTATTGTTGAGAATCTTGCAAATCGTTGTTCCTCCCATCCTTTTGCTCTTACAATCTTACCGCCCCCTCTTCCGCAAATGTCCCTGAACTCCAGGATGGGGAGAGATTAGGCTGGCCTAGTTCTATGTGATTGATATAGAGTCTCTGAAGTTCTGGATTGTGGTTTGTTGATTTTCTTTTGCAGTTTTGCTGCTCCTGCAATGCCCTTCACTCCATCCTGCTGGGCACCCCCTGGCCAGAGACAAAAAGCTCTTAAACTGGAGTCTTGTTATAATAGCACATTCAAGGGTAGATGTAATAAAAGTAGGAAACCTCAGTGAGGGAGGGGTCCATCACCGATTTGCAAAATGATTACTTTTTATCTGCTAAACTATATGCCCTCCCCTTCTGGTGAGATCAGAAAAGAACGTCTGTGAACTTAACCAGGTTTCTCATTACTTACTTGCAGACCTTGATGGAGGCCTATTTTCTCTGCTGTAATATGGTCCCCTCACTCCTTGTTTCTGGTGTGGCCCTCCTACCCCATCTCTCTTGTTCATAATCCTTGCAATTACTGTGTTACATAGGTTTACTTTTGAGTGTCTCAATGTGGGCTGGGTGAGTTTGGTACTAAGAGCCACCTATTAGGGAGTACATACGGCGCTTAATTTTCTGGGTTTGGGATACTTCACTTAATATAATTGTTTCTAATGACATCCATTTCCCAGCAAATTCCAGTAATTCATCATTTTTGATGGCTGAGTAGTACTCTATCATATAGATGTACCACAGTTTCCTTATCCACTCGTCAACTGTTGGACATTTAGGTTGATTCCATGACTTTGCTATTGTAAACAGTGCTGCTATGAACATGGTCGAGCTTGTGCTATCGAGGCGAACCTCTGCTGCATGGGGGTTATTCCCAAAAGTTGGATAGCAGGGTCATATGGCATTTCAATTTTTAATGTCTTTAAGAATCTCCAGACGGCTTGCCAGAGTCGCTGTATGAGCCTGCATTCCCACCAGTAATGTAGGAGAGTTCCCCTCGCTCCACATCCTCTCCAGCATTTGTCGTTGTTTGTATTGTGGATTTTTGCCATCCTGACCGGGGTGAGATGATATCTCAGGGAGGTTTTGATTTGCATTTCCCTTATGGCTAAGGAAGTGGAGTTTTCTTAATGAATGTGGAGGGGCCCATATTGGGTGCATATATGTTCAGTATTGTGAAGTCTTCCTGGTGAGTTGTTAGACATTTTAATTTCATCCCTGGTAAAGTTTCTTTTAAGTTCCAGGGCCCATTTTTTAATTGGGCCATTGTTTTCCTTGGAGTTTAGTTTTCTAAGTTCTTTGTGCACTCTGGACAGTAGAGCTCTGTCAGATATGTGGTTAGTGAAGATTTTCTCCCATTCTGTGGGTTGCCTTTGAGCTCGTGTTACAATCTCTTTATCTGAACAGAAGCTCTTTAATTTCACAAGATCCCAACTGTTGAGAGTTGGTAGCAGTGACTGTGCCATTGGATGTCTGTTTAGGAAATTTTGGCCTAGCCCAATCTGCTCGAGGGAGTTCCCTATCCTTTCAACTATGGTTTTTAAAGTCTCTGGCATTAAATCAAGGTCCTTGATCCATTTGGAATTAAGTTTTGTGTATGGTGACAAGTATGGGTCCAGCTTTAATCTTCTGCATGTGGAGATCCAGTTTTGCCAGCACCATTTGTTGAAGATGCTGTTCTTTTTCCATTGGATTCTTTGGGCCCCTTTGTCAAAGACCAAATGGCTGTATTTTTGTGGGCTTATATCTGGGTCTTCAACCCTTATCAATTGATCTGTGCGTCTATTTTGGAGCCAGTACCAGGAAGTTTTTATAACTATGGATTTGTAGTATAGACTAAGGTTTGGTATGGTAATACCTCCAGCAGTGTTTTTGTTACTCAGGATTCTCTTTGCTATCCTGGGTCTTTTGTGCTGCCATATGAATTTTGAGATTATTTGGTCAACTTCTTTAAAGAATTGCTTTGGGATTTTAATTGGTATAGCATTGAATTTGTATATTGCCTTAGGTAGGATGGTCATTTTTACAATGTTGATTCTACCAATCCAGGAACATGGGAGGTCTTTCCACCTTCTGGCTTTTTCATTTCTTTCATTCTGGGCATATAGGAAGGCCTCTGATTTTTGCACATTTATTTTGTATCCTGCCACCCTGCTGAACTTCTCCATTAGTTCCAGGAGCTTCCTGGTGGAGTTTTTGGGATCACTCAGGTATAAGATCATGTCATCTGCAAATAGGGATAGCTTGACTTCTTCCTTGCCAATTTGAATCCCTCTTATGTCCTTTTCTTGTCTTATAGATTCAGCTAAGACTTCAAGTACAGTATTGAATAGAAGTGGTGAGAGTGGACAGCCTTGTCTAGTTCCTGATTGAAGTGGGAATGCTTCCAATTGTTCCCCATTGAGCATAATCCTTGCTGTGGGCTTGTTGTATACAGCTTTTATTATATTGATAAAGGTTCCTTTCATTCCTACAGTCTCTAGCATTTTGATCATAAAAGGCTTTTGGATCTTGTCAAAGGCTTTTTCTGCATCTATCGAGAGTATCATGTGGTCTTGGACTTTGGACTGGTTTACATGATGAATTACATTTATTGATTTGCGTATGTTGAACAACCTTGTGTGCCGGGGATGAAGCCTACTTGCTCCCCGTGAATGATTTTTTTGATATGTTTTTGAATCCAATTTGCTAAGACTTTGTTGAGAATATTTGCGTCTGTGTTCATCAGGGAGATCGGCCTATAGTTTTCTTTTTTAAGTTAATCTTTATTAGGTTTTGGGATTAAGACGATATTAGCTTCATAGAAGGAATTTGGTAGTGTTCCTTCCTTTGCTATTTGATGGAACAGTTTAAGGAGTATTGGTGTTATTAACTCCTTAAATGTCTGGTAGAATTCTGTGCTGAATCCATCTGGCCCAGGACATTTTTTGGTGGGAAGATTCGAGATTACTTCTTCAATTTCCTTGTATGTTGTAGGACTATTTAAATAATTCACAACTTCCTGATTCAATTTAGGTAGGTTGCGTTTACTTAGAAATTCATCCATCTCTTTTGTGTTGTCAAACTTCACAGAGTACAAGTTTTTGAAATATGATGTTATAATTCTCTGGATTTCTTGGGTATCCGTAGTGATAACTCTATGTTCATTTCTAATTTTGTTAATTTGGGTTTTCTCTCTCTTGCTTTTGGTTAATTTAGCTAGGGGTGTATCAATCTTATTGATTTTTTCAAAAAACCAGCTTTTTGACTGGTTGATTTTTTCTATCGTTTTCTTAATCTCGATTTCAGATATTTCTCCCCTTATTTTGCTAATTTCCTCTCTTCTACTACTTTTGGGATCAGATTGCTCTAGTTTTTCTAAAGCTTTAAGGTGCATTGTTAAGTTGTTTATTTCTGATGTTTCCATTTTTTTGATGTAGGCATTATGTCTCTTAGGACAGCTTTCATTGTGTCCCAGAGATTTATGTAAGTTGTATTTTTGATATCATTCACTTTCAGGAAATCTTGAATTTCCTTTTTAATTTCTTCCTGAATCCAGTTCTCATTCAGCATCATATTGTTAAGTTTCCAGGAGTTAGTGTATTTTCTCTTGTTTGATGTGTTGTGGATGTCCAGCTTTAGATCATGGTGGTCTGATAGGGCACAGGTTAGAATTTCAACTTTTTTGTATATGTGTAGATTCATTTTGTGGCCCAATATGTGATCTATTTTGGAGAAAGTTCCGTGTGCTGCTGAGAAAAATGTGTATTTTTTGGTACGTGGGTGAAAAGTTCGATAAAGATCTGTAAGGTCCATATCTTTCAGGGTTTGATTAAGTTCCAAAGTGTCTCTGTTAAGCTTTTGACCTGTTGATGTATCCCATGTTGAGAGGGCGGTGTTGAAGTCCCCAAGAATTATCGTTTGCTTTAGATGCTGTAGGGTTTTTTTAATGAATGTAGAGGGGCCCATATTGGGTGCATATATGTTCAGTATTGTGAAGTCTTCCTGGTGAGTTGTACCTGTGACTAAAATGTAGTATCCATCCGTGTCTCTTATAATTTTCTTTGGTTTGAAGCCCACTTTGTCTAATAGCATAATGGCTACCTCTGCCTGTTTTCTGCTTCCATTTGCTTGTAGAATTGTTGACCAGCCTTTTATTTTTAGAGCGTGCCTATCTTTTGTGGTGACTTTATGTTGTGGTGATATGGGTTTCCTGCAGGCAGCAGATTGATGGATTGTGATTTTTAATCCAAGTTTGTAATCTGTGTCTCTTGATTGGTGAATTAATTCCATTAACATTTAGTGTTATAATGGAGAACCTATTTTTAATTCTAGACATTTATTATGTTTAGTAGCTTTTATAAGTATATTGCTTCGCTTTTAATGATGTTATATTTGCCTTTTGTTCTCCTAGATATGCCTATTTTTTTTCTTCACGCTTGAGTATCATTTCTAGCATTTTTTGAAGGCCTGGTTTGGTGGACATGTATCCCTTCAAGTTGTCTTTGTGCTGGGAGATTTTTCTTTCTCCCTCGATCATGACGGATAGTTTTTCAGGGTAAATCTGCCTGGGTTGACATTTTTGCTCATTCAATACTTGAAGTATGTCTCTCCAAGCTCTTCTTGCTTTTACTGTTTTGACTGAGAAGTCGTTTGTTATTTTAATGGTTTACCTTTAAAAGTGACTTGTTTTTTCTCCCTTGAATGTCTCAGCACCAGTTCTTTATCTTGAATGTGGAGTGTTTTAACTATTATTTGCCGTGGCGTGCTTCTGTTTTGGTCGTATCTGTTTGGGGTGCGGAATGCCTCTTGTATATGGATGGGCCTCTCTTTTTTTAAATGAGGAAAGTTTTCCTTGATGATCGTTTGAAAAATTTCCTCAGGGGTGGTATTTTGAGATTCTTGCTCTGGTATTCCATGAATATGCATGTTAGGCTTCTTCAGGGTGTCCCATATCTCTTGGATATTTCTCTCAAGTATCTTTTTGGCTTTAACAACCTCTTCCATTGAGCTGGTTAGTACTCCCACCTTATCCTCAAGGTCTGAAATTCTGTTTTCTGCTTCGTTAGTTCTGTTGATAAGACTCTCTGTGGAGTTCTGGGTTGAAGATAACTTGTCTTGTAGCTCAGTTTTAAACTCTGCTTGAGTCTGTTTTAACTGCTCTATGCCAGTTTTTGTTACTTGCACTGTTTTTCTCAACTCCTCCCAATGTCTGTTGTGTTCCTCTTCAAAGCGATTGATTTGATTATGTAATTCCTCCCTGATTTCCTCTTTCATAGTATTGAACATGGTAATGATCATATTTTTAAAGTCGTTATCCTAGGTCAGGGTTTCTTGGCCTTTTTCCGTGGGTTTGTTCTGGTTGGAGTCTAACATTATGGGATTAATTTCTTCAGTGGGAAATTTGTTTCCTTGAGTGTTGCTTCTCATGGATTTGCACTTTGACTTTGGCATTGTCGTTTTAACTCTTAAGATCTTTCAATTTCACTAAACTGAATTATTTGGCCTGGGGTTCTGGGGGTCGGCAGGGACAGAGCTTACCTAGGTCACAGGTGAGGCCCGGCTGAACTGCATGCGCGCATCCCAACCGGCAGAGCGAGGTGGGGTGAAAGGGAGGATGGGGGCGTCAGCGTGGAGCTATTTAACCCGAGGGCAGCTGGGGCGGGGCCTGGGCGCAGGAGGAGGTCCTCCTTGTCCCTCGGCCCTGCGCGTGCGGCTCCGGCTGGATGGCGGGAGTCGGAGTCGGGTCCCTTTGGGCTGACCTGGGGTTCTGGTGGGCGGGCGCAGCCGGGGCTTACCTAGAGTCGCGGGGTGAGGCCCGGCTGGACCGCGCCCGCGCGTCCCAACCGGCGGAGCGGGGTAGGGTGAAAGGGAGCACTGCGAGGTTTTTATGATACTATGTTCTATAACCACTCTGAGCTCCCAATGTCCATTATGGGCTGATTATGATGACTATGAGCTATGATTACTGTGAGCTCTCCATGGCAACTATGAATCTACTGTGACTACTACCAGATGTCTAGGAGCACTTTGAGCTATGACCAAAGTGAGCATTCTATAACCATTATGAATCATGACCACTATGATTTCTCAATATTCAATAGTCTATGACCACTGTGATTCCTCTATCACTACTATAAGCAATGACCACTATGATGATTATGAGTTCTTTATGACCACTGTCATATGGCCACTATCATATGACCACTTTGAGCTATGACCACTGTGACCTCTCTATGACCAATATGAACTCTCTATGAACAGACTGAGCTATGACTTCTGTGAGCTCCTTATGATCACTATGGGGTCTGCATTACCACTAGGAGATACGAACACTGTGAGCTGTATATAACCACTATGAGTTATGACCAGAATGTGCTCTCTATGCACACTATGATCTATGACCTTGTGAACTCTCTACTGCCACTAGGAACACTATATGAATACTATTTGCTATGACCACTGTGAGCTCTCTGTTACCACTTTGAGCTATGACCACTGTGTGCTCTCTATGACCATTATGAGCTCCCTATGGCCACAATGAGCTATCTCTACTTTAAGCTCTATATGACCACTGTGAGCTTTGACCACTGTGAGCTCTCTGGGACCACTATGAGCTATTGACACTGTGAGCTATCTGTGACCACTGTGAGCTATGAACACTGTGAGTACTCTATGACCACTGTGAGCTCTGTATGGCAACTATGAGCTCTTTGTGCCCACTAGGAGATATGAACACTGTAAGCTCTTTAAGATCACTATGAGAGCTACAATCACTGTGACCTCTCTATGACATGGTGAGCTCATTGTAACCATAAGGGCTATGACAACTGTGACTTCATTATGACCACTTTGAGTTCTTTATGACCACTTTGAACTCTATCTCATCAATGCAGCTCTCTGTGACCTATAATATCTATAACCACTGTGAGCTCTCTATTACTACTGTGAGCTATGACCTTTGTGACCACTCTATGACAAATATGAACTATTACCACTGTGAACTCTCTATGCCCACTATGATCTATCAACACTGTGAGATCTTTATGACCTCTGTGAGCTCTTTATGACTACTTTGAGGTATGACCACTGTTAACTCTATATGATCAGTTTGAGCTCTCTATGATTACTGTTAGATCCCTATGACCACTGTAAGCTCTCTATGACCACTAGGAACCCTATGACCACTAGGAACTCTATGACCACTAGGAACTATGACCTATGTGACCTCTGAATGACCATTTTGCATGCTTTATGACCAATGTGAGCTCTACAGGACCACTGTGAGCTATGACCACTATCAGCTCTCTATGATGACTGTGAGGGATGAGCTCTATCAATTCTCATTGTGCATTATGAACCCTCTGTGGTGACTGTGAGCAATGACTACCGGTTACTCTCTTTGACTACTGTGAGCTATGAGAACTCCGTGCTCTCTATGACTATTATGAGCCCTCTATGATAACTATGAGTTATGACTATGATGATGAGCTCTCTATGACCATGTGAACTATGACTACCATGAGGTCTCTATGACCACTGTGAGCTATGACAACTGTGAGGTATCTGTTGTGGGGGTCCCCGGGGATCGCAGCTCTGTCCTGCAGGCCGGTCAGGTGGGTCCTTCACAAGGGAGATGAGGGAAAGGTGAGTCCGCTGTCCTCCCGCTCCCAGCCCTCGCTTCCCTAGGACAATCAGACGCTATAGGGAGTCTAATCAAGCAGGAACTCATTTATTGCAAGTCCACAGCCATCTTATATAGGTAGGGGAATTCCAAGGTGGGGAAATAGGCAACCAATCATCTTAAAGGTCAAGCCAGCACACAAGCTATATGTAGCGAAATTTCTTTAAAACAACCTGAGCTACTCCCTCCTGACTTCCTCCATCCTGAGCTATTCAACACATCCTGAGTCACCCCATCCTGACTTCCCCTGAGTTGATCAAAACATCCTGAGCTGACCTCCAGACTTCCTCCATCAAAACATCTTTGTCTGACTTTGCCAGATGATTGAGGTCACCTAGACTGAGGTCCCCACATATCCCCCTTTTTTGTTTTGTAATGAGGTGAGCTCAAAGGGCTGTTCCTCGAGTGAACCTTAATGGAGCACCTCATGAAGATGAGCACCTCCTGAAGGTGGCTACACCCTTAGAGTAGTCGTCTCTATCAAGGAACCCGAGCAACCTCTTTGAAGTCCAATTGTATCCAAAGGTCCTGAGGGCCTCCAGTGGGTGTCTGTGCAAGCATAATCATCTTTTGTTGTGTAGTATGATTATGGTGTATATAATCTTATAGCAAAGCAAGCCCAACAATACAGGCCATGGGCTGGGGGAATAAGTCCCAACCCATCGGTTGCAGCATACTGGAATTAATTACATAGCTCAAAAGCAATCCCAACCTCTCAAGTTCTATCCATAGCAGTAGCAAAAGCATCAGAAGTCCATAGCCTTTAAGCCTTCTCTGATGATCCATGACAATAGCATCAAGTATGTCCAGGTGAGAAACACTGCCAAGATGATTTCAGTCTCTGAAAGGGTTGAGTTGATCCCTCCAAGCTGATGGATTAGGTCAGAAGTAGTTAGGAACAGGATCCTAGGTAACCCCACAATGATGGCTTCTCCAATGAGGATCAATGCGATGGTCCATCCTGTGTTCACCATGGCCTGTGGGGAGATAAAGTCTATCTCAAGAGCGATGCTGCCCATGGATCTGGTTAGGTCTGTGTTTCTTTTTTCCCTTCTTCCCCCTTTTACAAGCATTAGTCAAGAGCCTGCTGAGCCTGTTGCATAGCCACATTCTTTTGTCCTTATTAGTCTTTGGTGGTGTCTGACTCTGGTTGGTCGGGGTCATCTTCCCCCTGACAATAGAATTTAAGATTTCTAGCAGGCACCCATGTGGGATTTGAGCCTCCTATAGGGTAGACACACCGAAGCCTCGACCCATTGTTAATAACAGGTCTTGGCCCCTCCAATGTCCATTGATGGGGTCTTTCCATCTTAACTGTATTTTAGGTCTCTGTTTTTGTCACCCCCAGTGTTTTTGGAAGCGGGACTCTATTTGATTTTTTTGAAAACTGAGAATGTTAATAGTGAACAAGGCCATATTTAATTGTTGGTGGGGGCTTATTCTCCCCTTTTGTTTTTGCAATTGGACCTTAATGTTTTGATGATTATTTTCTATAATAGCTTGGCCCCGTGGGTTGTAAGGAATCCCTGTAGTGTGCTGAATCTCCCATAATGTGAAGACATTCTGTAGGGTTTTACTTATAAATCATGGCCCATTATCAGTTTTTATCTTTTGTGGCAATCCTAGTATGGCAAAGCATTAAAGAAAGTGGGATTGAGCATGTTTAGTCCTTTCTCCCATGTGGGCTGTAGCCCTGCAGGCTTGGGAAAATGTGTCAATGGACACTAAGATGTATTTAAGTTTTTTGAATGGAGCATAATGTGTGACATCTTTGAATTGGGCTGAGCCTTTACAGGTATGAACATACCTTATTGGCTCCTTGTTGTCCCCAGAGAAAATTATCATGGCAGACCCATGTTGTCTCCCATGGATAAACACATTAAGTGCTCCTGATAATGGTTCCCTAGTAAATAATTTAGGTGTCTTCCATTGAAGGGACCAAAAAAAAAAGTCACCCATTTGTAGGGCCCATAATGGCAATCTAGTTCCCCAAGAAAACCTTCTAGAGCTAGGGCTATTTGGTTGTTGTTTCTGTTTAACAATTCTAGATCTCTGAGTTGATAAGCGGTGACCAATTTGTGAGGATCAATACCATAATGTCTGAGGGCTAAGAAGTCCCTTTCCTTTTCTATCAGGTCAGCCAGTGACATCTTTGAATTGGGCTGAGCCTTTACAGGTATGAACATACCTTATTGGCTCCTTGTTGTCCCCAGAGAAAATTATCATGGCAGACCCATGTCGTCCCCATGTTGATCTGTAAGTGTGTATACCCTAGGCATATTTCCCAGGGATGTGTGGTCCCATTGAAGAGGCAGTCCGTCCTGTACAAGGGCAAAAGTCATCAATGCTTACTGGGGAGAACCCATAATTCTAAGGTTTATCAGGCAAATAGCGAGCTAATTGAGCTTGATCTAGTGCTTTTTGAATTGTGTGGAATATCTCAAGATGTTGTGGGGTTAAAGTAATTAGGTCAGAGGGTTGTTCCACTTTAGTAGCTGGAATAAGGGTTTTAACATTTTAATGAATATTGGTATCCAAGCTCTCAGCCAATTTATTTCTCCTAGTAATTTTTGGAGTTCCATTAAAACGGGGTGGTAATGGACAGCTGAGGCTTTAGAGAACTCACCTCTTCTAAGTAGAGTTGGGCACCTAATATTTTAAAGGGTGGTACAGTTTGGGCTTTCGACCAATATATGAAGTTCTCCCCTTTGAAGACATTCTTTAGTAACCCTATAAAGTTCTCCAAACAATAAAGGATTGGGTGCCCCCAGGATGATATCATCTAAATAAACATAGAGTGTGACCTGGGGCACCTGTATTGCAGGTTTTAGTAGGGATTTTACATAGTTTTGACAAAATGTTGGACTGTTCGTTATGCCTTGAGGTAAGACTGTCCATTCATATTTACTATCCGGTACCTGATAATTAGTAGAGGGTACAGAAAAGCCAAATTTCTCATAGTCCTGTGGCTGTAACGGTATGGAGAAAAAACAATCTTTAATATCTATTATCATTACATATAAATCAGAGGGAATGGCAGGAATCCAGGGACACCTATTAGGGTATCCAGCAGTGGGAGGTGTCTTTTTTGAGTTGTAAAGACCTTTAAAGACATTAAGAGACCCATCCAAGCATGGCTGTTTCAATCCTGTCTTATTTCCCCATAAACTTTGAGAACTCAGACTGTTCAAGGGATGTGGGGTGACGACTGCTCTTGGCTACTTCCTGTTGAATTGGGACCATGGGAGTGAAAGCAGTCTGATGTCCTCATCTATGAAGTGCTGGGATGGTCTAAAAGTCTTTGACAGATGGTTTTATTACTTTAAGGTACCTCTAAGAAAGACGAAACACAGGTTAAACTTTTTAAATTATTAATTTAGAAAGTAAATGGGGGCTGGAGAGGTGGCTCAGGGGTTAAGACTCCACCTTGCAGGTGGAAGGTCCTGAGTTCGGATCCCAGATCCCACGTATAGATGCCAGGTGGAAGTGGGGGCGGCCTGCACTTCTGGTCCTGGTAGGGCGGAGCCTGTGAATCCCGGGGCAGAAGGAGGTGGATGCGTCCATGGTAGTTTGCGAGTTTGTCTATGGTTCTACACATATATAGACACACACACACACACACACACACACACACACAGAGACACACACGCATGCACGCACATACACATGCATATGCACACAGTTGAATAAATAATAATAATAATAAAAAAATTAAAAAAAAAGAAAGAAAGTAAATGGGATAAACCAACTAAGCTCAGCAATCTTATTGTAGGTATAGGCAAGAGTTAGTAAAGAAAACCTGTTACCTCGCTTGGAATAGTCACTGTCTGATGTAAAAACTAAGAGCTAAGCTACATATGGAAAACCTTTTTTCTCTAGCAGCTGTGAATCCCTATGATTACATTTAAAACCTGTTCAACACAATGTGAACTGTCTGGACAGAACCATCTCAATTAGTCCTTTTTGGATTTTGAAAAGCAAAGTGACACAAGTCTTTTTAAGATGATACACGTGGAGGACATTATTTTCTCATATGGAAAGTTCTATAGATCTGTAAGCATTATCTTGTCTTTAGGGTAGGGTCACTCCTTGGATCTAAATGAAAAGTCAACATTGATTTGATTTGTTATCGGAGCTAGTCTGTCTAACACCTGGAGTTTTGATGTTTTTTCCAGGTTTAACTCCTTAAGTTTATCATTGTATTTTTTCTCTGTCAAGCATTGAATTTAATTTTTAATTTTTAATTTTTAAGGCTCAATGTCTTTTTTTCTATAGCATGGAAGAAGCATAACATGACATTTTCTTTTAACCATCATCTCTAATTTTTAATCTTTTTATTAACCTAACACTCCACAAACTTTATAGCATACTTTAACATTCTTTTAAGTAACCAACTTATAAACCTGTACATATTTTAATTTTTAAGTAAGATTTTTTATCCCATAAATCTTCTTGCACATCCAAGTACCATATACATTTTTTTCTTACTTGATGGTTTCCTACTGTTTTCTCATTAGTTATCCTGTAAGAAACGTCCTTTAAAAGAGGCAATAGACCTTGTCTTAATAATCATTATATCTGAATTAAGTTTGTATGATTGTAGCAAAACACGGAGTATACCTGGAATTAGAAATCAGACTTGTCCCCAAGGAAGGGAGCTCATACATACCAGGAGAATGAAGAAATTTCAATGAATTTCTCAGAAATCAATCTTTCTTTCTGGCTGTTAGATATGTTAGTATTACACATGGGAAAAGAAATTTTTAAAGAATTACAAAAGTGATGTTATTAGATTCCAGGTAAAAACATAATACAACCTTTTGTGAAGCTTCATAAAAATCAAGATAAAACAAAATATTTTAGTCAGTACGTACTCAGTCCTTTTAATGATATCAAGATGATTCATTTTTAAGTGTGCATGTACATTTAAATTAGGCATGCCAAATAATGAACAGAGTCAAAAACCAAAATGTGATCATAAGCGTGCAATAAAATCTGAAGTGGCCACAGCTGTTATTTTGAAACATAAAACACATTTTTTAGGAAATCCAGATAACCAAGCAAGTCAGAACTTTTTAAAGTAACCCTTTATCATCACAGGAAAAGTACAAAGAACAGACAGTTTTTAAGATCTCGCCAGTGTAGGGGGCAGAAGCTTCCTTAAATCAATGAGGAGACAATTTAAAACACACATCGGTTGGCCTAGAAAGTGGGTCATTCATCAGAACAGAGGGTGGTAAATTTCTTTTTGTTTATCTCAACATTTAGATTTTGGGTTCTTTCCGTAACGTCTTTTTACAAGTTCTTAGCAATAGGTATAAGAGACTAGAAACAGTCTGTCCCATTGTTTCATCAGTCTGAGTCCACACAAAAGACATCACAAAGTTAACATAGACAAACACAAACAGAGGCAATTCCCACTTGCCTGCATAGAGCCTTCCTAAACAGGGACTGAAGAATTTGTTGTCTTCCTCAGACCCCCAAGTTCCCCACCTTAGCCTGGCAGGGGCCATGCCAACTCGCAGATTTGGGAGGCTTTTGTGAAGGCATAAGGGCATTGTTCTGCCTGCTAGGCCCCTCCCTCTCTCTCCACAGCATGATCAGCGAAACCGCCTCCCAAAATTTAAAGCTTTGGAATCAGAGATTTCCAAGCCCCTATTTTTAAGCATGTATCTCAGCGTCTTGAGCACTGGGTCTTCAGACTTAGTAGTTGCATTACCCATCTGTTAGGGTCTCATTGGCCACAAAGACCGCTTGGCCCCAATTGAATTCTTCAACACTTTGAGCTCTTCGGGCCCCACATTGGGTGCCAGATGCGGGGGTCCCTGGGGATCACAGCTCTGTCCTGCAGGCCGGTCAGGCGGGTCCTCCACAAGGGAGATGAGGGAAAGGTGAGTCCGCTGCCCCCCCCCCCCCGCTCCCAGCCCTCACTTCCCAAGGACAATCAGACGCGATAGGGAGTCTAATCAAGCAGAAATTCATTTATTGCAAGTCCACAGCCATCTTATATAGATAGGGGAATTCCAAGGTGGGGAAATGGGCAACGAATCATCTTAAAGGTCAAGCCAGCATGCAGGCTGTATGTAATGAAATTTTAAAACGTCCTGACCCGCCCCCTCCTGACTTCCCCTGAGTTGGTCAAAACATCCTGAGCTGCCCTCCAGACTTCCTCCATCAAAACATCTTTGTCTAACTTTGCCAGATTATTGAGGTCACCTAGACTGAGGTCCCCACAATCTGTGACCACTGTGAGCTTTCTGTGACCACTAGGAACTATGGCAATGTGTCCTCTCTATAATTACTATGAGCTGTGAAAACCGTGAGCTTTCCATGACCACTGTGAGCTCTGTAAGGCCACTATGAGTTTTCTATTACCACTATGAACTATGAGCGCTATGAGCCATCTATGTCCTCTGTGAGGTATGACACGTATGAGCTCTCTATGACAAAAGTAAGAACTCTATGGTCACTATGACATTTCTATGACCACTTTAAGCTTTCTCTGACCACTGTGAGTTTTCCTTCACCAGTGTGAGTTCTCAGTGACCACAGTGAGCTCTCTATGATGACAATGAGCTATGACCACTGTGAGCTCTCTATAATCACTGTGAGCAATGACCACTCTCAGCTCTCTATTACCACTTTTAGCTATGGTTACTGCGAGCTCTCAATGACCAATATGAGCTCTCTATGTCCACTTTGGCATCTCTATGAAAACTACCGGCTATCACCACTGTGAGCGCTCTATGACCACTGTGAACAATCACCACTGTGAGGTCTCTATGACCACTACAAATATTGACCACTGAGAGCTCTCTCTATGAACACTATGAGCGATGATTACTGTGAATTCTTTCTGACCACTAAGAGCTATGACATTTGTGTGTTCTCTATGACTACTATGAGCTAAGCCCACAGTGTGTTCTTATATTGCATTATGAGCTCTCTATGACCACTGTGAGCTGGGACTACTGAACCCTCTAGGACCACTAAGGGCTATGACCACTGTGAGCTCTCTGTGACCACTATGAGACATAACCAATATGAGCTCTAAATGACCACTATGATCTATGACCACTGTGAAATCTCTATGTCCACTAGGAGCTATGACAATTTTAAAATTTCTATGACCATTCTGAAGTATGACCACTCTGAGCTCTCGATGACCACTTTGAGCTCTCTAATATCATTATGAGCTATAACCATGTAATTTCTCCATGAAGATAAGAAGTCTCTATGACCAGTATGAGCAATGTCCTTTTGGGAACTCCCTATGATCATGTAAGATCTCTATGGCCACTATAATCTCTCTATGACCACTATGATCTGTGGCCACTGTGAGCTCGCTATCATCACTATGAGCTATGACCACTGTGAGATCTCTATGACCACTGTGAACTCTTTCTGACCACTATTAGCTATGACCAACATGATGTCTCTATGATTATTTTGAGCTCTCTATGATCACTGTAGCTCTCTATGAGCTATAAGATCTATGACCATTGTGAGCTCTCTATGACAACTGTGAGCTTTCTATGAGCACTATGATCTATGACCACCATGGGCTCTCTATCACTACTATGAGCTATGACCACTGTGAGATCTCTGTGATGACTATGAGTTCCCTTTGACATCTGTGATCTATGACCTCTATGAGCTCTCTATGGCTACTAAGAGTTATGAGCACTGTGAGCTCTCTATAACCACTGTCAACAATGACCACTGTGAGGTCTCTATGACCATTATGAGCTATGACCACTGTGATCTTTCCTGTGGCCAATGTGAACTATCTATAACTGTTGTGATTTCTCCATGACCACTTTGAGCAGTTTATGACCACTGTCAGCTCTCTATATCCACTATGAGCTATGAGCACTATGAGCTGTCTATGAACCCTGTGAGATATGACCACTGTGAGCTCTCTATGAGCACTATCGTCTATGACAACTGTGATATCTCTATGAACACTATGAGCTATGGGCATTATGAGCAATCAGTGAACACAGTGAGCTTTGAGCACTGTGTGTTTTCTATGAACACTGTTCATACTATGAAGTATGAACACTGTGACTCTGTATGACCACTCTGAGTTCTCTACAACCACTATGATCTATGACCATTGTGATCTTTCTATGACCACTATTAGAAAAGACCACTGTGAGCTTACTATGACCACTATGAACTATAACCATTGTGCATTCTCTATGACCATGATGAACTCTCTATGACCACTGTGGTCTATGATCACTGTGGGCTCTCTATTATTACTATGACCCATGAGCATTGTGAGCTCTCTATGAAGACTATGATCTATGACCACTCTGAGCTCTCTATGGCCACTTGAGCTCTCTATGACCTCTGTGGGCTATAAAAAGGGTCAGCTTTCTAGGACCACTAAGAGCTATGACCACTGTGAGCTCTTTGACCACTATGACTTATGGCCACTGAGAGCTCTCTATGAACACCATGAGGTCTGTTTAACCAATCTGAGCTGTGACAACTGTGAGCACTTAAGACCACCATGAGCTATAACCACTGTGAAATCTCTACTGTGAGTTATGACTACTTTGTGGAATCTATGACCACTAGGATCTATTACCACTGTCAGCTGTCTGTGATCACTATTACCTCTCTATGACCACTATGAGGTATTACCACTGTGACTCATCTATGACCACTATAAGCACTTTATGACCACTATAAGCTCTCTGTTACCACTGTAGCTATCTATGAGCTATATGAACTATGACTCTTGGGAGCTTTGTATGACAACTATGAGCTATGACCTCTGTGAATTCTCTATGAACATTATGAACGATGACCACTGTGAGCTCCCTATGCCCACTATGAGCTATCGACATTGTGAGCTATCTATGACAATTGTGATTTATGTCCACTGTGAGCTCTCTATCACCACTATGAGCTATGACCACTATTAGCTATGACCACTGTTAGCTATGCCCATTGTGAGTTCTCTATCACCACTTTGAGCAATGACCACTGTGACTTCTCAGTGACCAATGTGAGCTCTCTGTCACCACTCTGAGCTGTGAGCTCTGTTAGCTCTCTTGGACGACTTTGAGATAATTCAAATGTGAAATCTCTAAAACCACTATAAGCTATGACTACTGAGAGATCCCTATGCTCTCTCTGAGCTCTCTATGACTATTATGAGCTATGACACCTATGAGCTCTCTATGACTTCTGTAAACTAAGACAACTGTGAGGTCTCTATGAGAATTGTGAGCTGTCTATGATCACTGTACCTCTCTGTGACCAGTTTGACTTCTGTATGAACACTATGAGGTATGACCACTGTTAGCTCTCATTGCCCATTATGAGCTCTCTATGACCACTTTGATCTATGACCTCTGTGAGCTCTCTACGACCACTATGAGCACTCTATGACCATTATGAGATCTCTATGAGCATTATGAGCTCTGTGTGACAACCCTACGCTATTGCCACTGTTAGCTCTCTATGACCACTATGAGCTATGAATGACAAGTATGAGCTATGAACATTATGAACTCATGACTATGACCTATGAAAACTGTTAGTTCTCTATGACTGCTGTGAGCTCCATGTGACCACTGTGAGCTCTCTATGACCACTATGACTATGACCACTGTGGCCTCTCTATGGCCACCATGAACTATGACCACTGTAAGCTCTCTATGACATCTATTAGTTATGACGAAAGAGAATTCTCTATGGCCACTATGAGCTCTCTACTATCACTATGAGTTATGAACACTATGGGTTCTCTATGACCTGTGTGAGTTATGACAACTATGAGCTCTCTTGACAACTGTGATATCTCTGTCTCTATGTGTCTCTATGACCACTGTGAGATCTTTCTGACCACTGTGACCTCTCTATGAGAACTGTGAGCTATGTTCATTATGAGATATAAGCACTGTGGGCTCTCTATGACCAGTGTGAGCTGTGATCCCTGTGAGCTCTCTATGACCACTATGAGCTCTCTATGAACATTATGAGCTCTTTACGACAAATATAAGCTATGACCACTGTGAGCTCTCTGTGACCACTATGAGCTCTATATGACAGCAGTGAAATCTCTATGACCACTGTGTTCACTTTATGACCACTTTGAGCACTATATGACCAGTCTAAGCTGTATATGTCCACTGTGAGCTCTCTTATGAGATCTGTATGACAAATATAAACTATAACCACAGTGAGCTCTCTATGACCACTGTGAGCTCCCTATGAACACTCTAAGCTCTCTATGACTTCTCTGAGTTAGGATTACTGTGAGCTCTCTATAAACACTATGAGCTGTGACAGAGTGAGCTCTCCATGACCAGTGTGAGATATGACTCCTGTGTGCTCCCTTTGACCACTGTAAGCCGTGACAACTGTGACTTCTTTATGACCCCTGTGAGCTCTGACTACTGTAAGGTCTCTATGTCCATTATAAGCTAATACCACTATGAGCTATGACCACTGTGGTCCCTTTGTGACCACTGTGAATTCTCTATGACCACTGTCAGCACTGTATGGCATCTGAAAGATCTCTATGACCACTATGATCTAACACCACTGATCTTTCTTTGCCCACTGTGAGCTCTCCATGAGCACTGTGACTTATGACCCCTGTGAATTTTCTATGCCTACTATGTTTTCTTTATCACCATTCTGAGCTCTCTATGACCAATAGGATGTCTATGTGACCACTCTGAGCTTTCTGTGACCTCTGTGACCTTTCTATCACCACTGTGAGCTCTCTTTGACCATATGAGCTCTCTATGTCTACTTTGAGATGTGAACATTGTGAGCTTACTATGATCACCATGAGTTCTCAATGACGACCGTGATCTCTCTATGACCTATTTTAACTCTCTATGGCCACTGTAGGTCTCTTTGAGCAATACAACCTATGACCACTGTGAGCTCTCTATAACCACCATGAGCTATGACCACTGTGAATTATCTATGAACACTGTAAGCTTTCTATGACCACTTTGAGCTCTCTATGACCACTATGGGCTATGACTACTGTGAGCTATCTATGAACATTTTAAGCCTTCTATGACCACTATGAACTATGAATGCTGTAAGCTCTTTATTTCAACACAGAGTTATAAACACTATGAGCTCTTTATGAACACTGTAAGCTCTCTATGACCACTGTCAGCTATTACCACTTTGTTTCTCTATTACCACTGTGATCTTTCTATGACTACTGTGAACTCTTTATGAGCCCTGTGATTTATGATCACAGTGAGATATCTAGCACCACTATGAACTTTGACCACTGTGAGCTCTTCATGACTACTTTGAGCTATGACCGTTGTGAGCTCTCTGTGGGCGGTATGATCTTCAACTACAGTGAAATCTCTATGACCATTATGAGCTGTCTATGACCACTGTATGCTGTGACTACTCTGAACTCGCTATGACCGCTATGAACTATAAGAACTGTGAGGTCTCTTTGAACACTGTGAGTTCTCTATGAGTAGTAAGAGCGCTATATGACCTCCCTGAGCCCTCTATGACCACTATGAGTGCCTTTGACCACTGTGACCTATGACCACTATGAGCTCTCTATGATCACTGTGAGGTCTCTTTGATGTCTGTGAGCTCCTTATTAGCACTCTGAACTCAAATCACTGTGATCTCTCTATGTCCATTATGAGCTCTCTATGACCTCTGTGAACTCTAACTAGTGTGACCTTTCTATGAGCACTCTGAGCTATGACCACTGTGAGCTATGACCACTATGAGCTATGACCCTGTGAGCTTTTTAAGATGATTATGAGTTTTCTATGACCACTGAGAGCTATTACCACTGATAGGTTTCTATGACCATTATGAGTTCTCTATGGCCACTATGAGCCCAATTTGACCACTGTAAGCTCTCTATGACATCTATGAGCCCTGTATGACATCTGCAAGGTCTCTATGCACAATGTGAGCTCTCTATGACCAATATGAACAATGATCACTGTGAACTCTCCATGACCGCTATAAACTATATCACTATGAGGTCTCTTTGAACACTGTGATTTCTCTATGGGCAGTAGAAGCTCTATATGACCACTCTGACTCTCTAGGACCACTATGAGCTCTCTACAACAATTGTGACCTCTGATCACTTTGAGCTGTCTACGATCACTATGAGGTCTCTATGCCGACTGTGAGGTCTGTATGAGCACTGTGACCTATGACCACTGTGAGCTCTCTATGACCACTATGACTTCTGTATGACCACTGTTAGCTCCCTATGACCTCTGTAAGTTCTCTATGACCACTGCAAGCTCTCTATGACCATTGTGTGCTCTCTATGACCACTATGAGCAATGACCACTGTGAGCACTCTATGACCACTTTAGTCTCTCTATAACCACTATGATCTGTGACCATATGAGCTCTCTCTCACAAGTATGAGTTATGATCACTGTGTGTTCTCTATGAAGATTATGAATTCTCTGTGACCACTGTGTTCTGTGAGCACTCTCAGCTCTGTGACCATTGTGAGATATGACCACAGTGATCTCTCTATGATAACTATGAGTTCTGTGTGACTACTGTGAACTCTCTATGACCATTGTAATTTCTCTGACCATTATGAGCTCTCTATTAGCACTGAACTATGATCACTGTGAGCTCTCAATGACCACTATGAGATATTATTACTGTGAACTCACTATGACCACTGTGAGCTCTCTACAACCATTATGACCTCCCTATGAACACTTTCACTTATCTATGATTACTGTAAGATCTGTATCACTACTGTAAGCTCTGTAAACAGTATGAATTCTTTTACCTCTGTGAGCTCTCTATGACTACTGTGGCCTCTCTATGCCATTTTGAGCTCTCTATGATGACTGGGAGGTTGTCTATGACAACTGTAAGCTCTGTAAGAGAACGATGACCTATGACCATTGTGAGATCCCTATTATCTCAAAGCCCTATGAACACGATGGGCTCTGTATGACCACTGGAACTTTCTAAGACCACTGTTAGCAGTCTATGGCCACTTTGAGTTCTCTATGACCATTATGGACTATGATTTCTGTGAGCTATCTATGATCACTTTGAGCTCTCTATGACCACTATGAGCTATGACCACTCTGAGCTCTCCATTACCACATAGAGCTATGAACAGTATGAGCTTTGTATGACCACTATAAGCTCTTTATGAAAATTGTGAGCAGTCTATGACCACTGTGCACTCTGTGACAACTGTGATCTTTCAATGAACACTGTGAGCTCTTTATGACCACTAAGACTATGACCGTTGTGATATGATCTCTATGAGCTTTGACCTTTGTGAGGTCTCTATGATTATTATGAGCTCTCTCTGACCACTGTGTGCTATGACAACTGTGAGCTCTCTATGACCACTCTTAGCTCTCTGATCATTTTGAGCTATCTATAATCCCTGTGAGTTGACTTTCATCACTGTGAGCTCTCTATGACCACTGTGAGCTCTCTATGACCACTAAGAGTTATGACCACTGTGAGCTCTTTCTGTGCACTATTGGCTCTATAAGACCCCCTGGAGATCTCTATGATCACTGTGAGCTCACTTTGACCACTGTGAGCTCTCTAAGACAACTGTGAGCTCTCAAAGACTACAGTGAGCTCCCTGACCACTATGAGCTATGACCACTGTGACCTCTCTATGACCAGTGTAAGGTCTCAATGACAACTGTGATCTCACCATGATGATTTGAGCTCTCTATAAGCACTATGACTGATGACCAACGTGAGCAGTCATAGTGACCATTATTAGCTCTGTATTACTACTTTTATTCTATGACCATTGTGAATTCCCTATGACCATTATGAGTTCTCTATGATTACTTTGAGTTATGAGCACTGGGAGCTCTGTACGACCACTATTAGCTCTCTATCATAACTTTGAGCTCACTTTGACCACTGTGAGATCTCCGGGACCACTGTGAGCTCTCTATGACCACTGTAAGCTTTGTATTACAATTATGAGCTATCACTACTGTGTGCTCTCTTTCACCACTGTGAGCTGTGACCACTATGAACCCTCTATGAGTTGTGTGAGTTCAGTTTGACCAAGCCAAGTTCTCTATCACCACTGTGAGCTTTCTATGACAACTATTAGCTCTCTATGACCACCATCAGTTCTATATGACACTATTAGCTATGACCACGTGTGAGCTCTCTATGACAATTATAAGCTAAGACCACTGAGTTCTGACTACTGTGAGCTATGACCACTGTGAGTTTTGTATGACCTGTATGAGCTCATTTTGACTACTCTGAGAACTCTATGACCACTGCGAGCTCCCTCCATGACCAATATGGGTATGACAACTGATAGCGCTCTATGGCCACTATGAGCTGTGACCATTGTGAATTCCTTACGACAACTGAGCTCTCCATGACTACTGTGTGCTATTATCATTGTGAGCTCTCTATGACCAGCTTGAGCTATGACAAGAGTGAGCTCAGTATGAACACTGTGAACAATCTATGACCATTTTTACATCTCTATGATGACCTTGAGCTTTCTAAGACAGCTGCGAGCTCTCTATGACCACTGTGAGCTCTCCATGAGCACTATGAGCTATGACAACTGTTAGCTCTATGAGCTGTGACCACTGTGGGCTCTCTGTGAGCAGCATGAGCTGTCTATGACTACTATAATCTATGGCCAGTACTATAATCTATGACCAATGTGAGCACTTTATGACCACTATGAGCTATTACAACAGTGGGCACTATATTTCCATCATGAGCTCTCTGTTACTACTGTGAACTATAACCACAGTTAGTCCTGTATGACTACTATGAGCTATGGCCACTGTGAGCTCTCTATGAATACTATGAGCTCTCTATGACTAGTATAAGCTATGACCAGTGGGACTTCACTATGAACACTTTGAGCACTTTATGACCATTGTGAGCTCTCTTTGACCACTGTGAGCTATGACCACTGTGAATTCTCTATAACTTGTCAGAGCTCAGTTTGATCACTGTGACCTCTCAATGACCACTGTGAGATCTCTATGACCACAGTGAACTCTCCATGACCACGATGAGCTTGACCACTGTTAGGTTTCTATGACAAGTTTTGAGCTAAGACCACTGTGAGCTCTCTTTGACCACTGTGAGCTCTGATTACTGAGAATTCTCTATGACCTCTATGTGCTCACTTTGACCACGGTGAGAACTCTATGACCACTCTCAGCTATCTATAACCATGACCACTATGAGGTGTGACAACTGTTAGTTCTCTATGACCATTATGAGCTATGACCATTATGAGCTCTTTATGAATACTTTATGCTATTATCACTGTGAGCTCTCTATGACCATTATTAGCTCTCTATGACCACTTTGAGCTGTCTATGAGCACTATGATCTATGACCACTATGACCTCTCTCTGAAAACTATGAGGTCTCTATGACAACTCTGATCTCTCTATGACCAGCATGAGTCATGACAAGTGTGAGCTCAGTATGACCACCCTGAGCACTCTATGACCAGTCTGAGCTCTCTCTGATCACTATGAGCCTTGACCACTGTGAGCCCTTTATTGACCACTATGAGGTATGACAAAAATAAGCAGTCTATTTCCATTATGAGCTCTCTGTTATGACTGTGAGCTATAATTATAGTTCTGTATGACCACTATGAGCTATGACCAAAGTGAGCTCTCTAAAAACACTATGAGCTTTCTATTACTAGTATGAGTTATGACCAGTGTGACTTCACTATGAACACTTTGAGCACTTTATAACCACTGTGAGCTCTCTATGACCACTATGAGATATGAGAACTGGGAGGTTTCTACGACCACTATGTGCTCTCTATGACTACTATGTCTTATGACAACTTGAGGTCTCTAGGAGAATTATGATCTATGGCCACTGTGAGCTCTATGTAGCCACTGTAGACTCTCTAACACAATTATTAGATATGATGACTGTGAGCACTCTATGACCTCTATGAGCTATGATCATTGTAAGCTCTCTATTACAACTCTAAACTATGGCAACTGTGAGCTCTCTATTACCATTGTGAGATCTCTATGACCAGTGTATGCTGTCTATGACCACTGTGAGCTTCCTATGACCACTATGATCTATGATCACTTTGAGCTCTCTAATACCATTATGAGCAATGACCACTGTGAGATCTCTATAATCACTGTGAACTCTTTCTGACCACTATTAGCTATGACCAATGTTATGTCTCTATGATTACTTTGAACTCTTTATCATTTTGAGCTCTCTGTGATCACTGTAGCTCTCTATGAGCTGTAAGACCTATAACCACTTTGAGCTCTATATGGGCATGTGAGCTATCTATCACCACTGGAATCACTCTACAAACACTTTGAGCTCTCTTCAAGAACTATGACCTATGACCAATGTGAGCTCTCTAAGACCACTAGGAACTATGAGTACTGTGAACTTTTTATAACTACTCTGAGCTATGACCACTGTGAGCTCTCTATGATTAATATGAGCTCTCTATGACCACTATGAGTACTCTATGATCATTATGACCTTTCTATGACCACTGTAAGCTACAACAACTGTGAGCTATCTGGGACTACTGTGAGTTACCACCACTATGAATTGTCTATAAACCCTCTGATCTCTCTATGACCACTGTGAGCACTCTAGGAACATTTTGACCTATCAAAACTTTGAGTGCCCTACAGTGAGTTCTCTATGATTAATATGAGCTCTCTATGACCACTGTGAGTTATGACCAGTATGAATACTCTATGATCATTATGCACTATGATCACTCCCCGTTATCTGAGACCACTGTGAGCTATCACCACTATGAGTTGTCTATGACACCTGTGATCTCTCTATGACCACTGTGAGTGCTCTAGGAGCATTATGACCTATCAAAACTTTGAGTACTCTATGACTATGACCTGGGGTAACTGTGAGCTCTCCTTGAACTTGTGAGCTTCTATGAAGAGTATGAACTCTCTATGAACACTCTGAGCTCTCTATGACCATTAGGAGCTCTTGGTGACCACTATGACTTCACTATGACCACTTTGAGCTCTCTAAGACAATTTTGAGTTCACTTTGACTACTGTGAGCTCTCTGTGACCACCGTCAGCTCTCAATGAGAACTGTGAACAATCTATGATTACAGTGAACTCTCTATGACCGCTATGAGCTATGACCACTGTGAGCTCTCTATGACAATTATGAGGTACAACTGCTGTGAGCTCTCTCAGACCACTGTGAGCAATGATCACTGTGAGTTTTCTATGACCTCTGTGAGCTCACTTTGACCATGGTGAGCATTCTATGATCACTGTGAGTTCTCTATCACCACCGTGAGCTCTCCATGGCCATTATGAGTTATGACAACTGCTCTCTATGACCACATGAGCTATGACCACTGTAAATTCTCTATGACAATTATGAGCTCTGTATGACCCTGTTAGCTATGATGAATGTGAGCTATTTGTGATCACTATTATCTCTCTATGATCACTTTGAACTCCCTATGACACCTGAGATCTTTATATGACTACTATGAACTCTTTATGAACACTATGATATGTGACCACTTTGAGCTCTCTATGACCACTATGATTTGTGAGTACTGAGAGCTCTTTATAACAGCTATGAGTTTTAGTCACTCTGAACTTTCTATGACCAAATGTGGGTTCTCTCTAATCACTATGTTCTATGAACACTATGAGTTTCCTCTCACCAGTATGAGCTATGACAACTGTGAGATCTTTATGACCACTATGAGCTATTAGCATTGTGAGCTGTCTATGACCACTCTGGCCTCTCTAGACGGTGAGCTCTCTATGATTACTATTAGCTCTCTGCAACTACTTTCATCTCTCTATGGCAACTGTGAGCTCTCAATGTCCACTATGAGCTCTCTTTGACCACTGTGAACTCCCTATGACCACTGTGAACTCTCTATGACTACTGTGAACACTCTGTGACTACTTTCAGCTTTCTATGACCACTTTCAGCATTCTGTGACCATTGTGAACTCTCTATGAACAATATGACCTATCACCACTCTGAGCTCGCTATGACTACTATGAACTATTATCAATTTGAGCTGTTAGCTATGACCACTGTGAGTTCTCTATTATCACAGAATGCTATGACCACTATGAGCTCTGTATGACCACTGTATGGTCTCTATGACCAGTGTGAGCTCTCTGAAATCACTATGAGCTCTCAAAGATCATTATTAGCTCTCTATGAACACTCTGAGATATCACCACTTTGAATTATCTATGACAACTTTGAGGTCTCTATGACCACTGTGAGCTCTCTATGACCACTGTGAGCTCTCCATGAGCACTATGAACTGTGACTATTGTGAGATGTCTATGATTACCATAGTTATAACCACTGTGAGCACTACATGAGCACTGTTATGACTACTGTGAACTCTCTATGATGATTATGAATTCTCTCTGATCACTGTGAGCTCTCTATGGCAATTGTGAGCACTCTATGATCACTGTGAGCTCTCCCTGACTAACTTCAGCTATGACGACTATGAGCTCTACATGACCACTGTGAGCTATGACCACTGTGAGCTCTCTATGACCTCTGTGACTTCCCTTTGACCACTGTGAACTGTGACTACTGTGAGCTCTCTATGACAACTATGAGCTATTATCATTGAGAGCTCTCTATGACCACTATGTGTTCTCTATTACCACTCTGAGCTATGACCAGTGTGGGTTCTCTGACCACACTGAGCTATGACCATGTTGAGCTTTCTATAACCACTGTGATCTTTCTATATACTGTGATGTATGACCACTATGAGCTCTCTTTCACCAGTATGACTATGAGCACTGTGTGCTCACTATGAAGATTATGGGTTCTCTGTGACCACTGTGTGCTATGAGGTCTCTGAGCTCTTAATGACCACTATGAGCTATGACCACAGTGAGCCCTCTATGACCACTATGAGCTCAATGAGACGACTGTGAGCTCTCTGTGACCACTATCAGCTCTGTGACCACTATGAGGTCTCTATTAACACTATGAGCTATGATTGCTGTGATTTTTCTATGACCAGTATGCGCTATTACCACCATGAACTCACTATGACCACCGTGAGCTCTCTATGATCACTGTGACTTTTCTATGACCACTTTCAGCTCTCTATAACTACTCTTAGCTCTCTGTTACTACTGTGAGCCCTCTATGAAGAATGTGAGCTCTCTATGACCACTTTGAATTCTCTATGATACCACTATGAGTTTTCTATGATCACAGTGACCTCGCCATGGGAACTTTGAAATCTCTATGACCACTGTGAGGTTTCTATGATGATTGTGAGCTGTGTATGAGAACTCTGATCTATGACCATTGTAAGTTCTCTATGTCCATTATGAGCTCTGTATTACCACTATGAGCTGTGACTACTGTGAGGATTCTATGACTACTGTGAGCTCTTTTGAGTTCTGTGAGATGTCTATGACCATTTTCAGCTCTCTGTGACAACTGGGAGAACTCTAAGACAACTGTTAGAACTCTATGACCACTTAGAGCTCTCTGTGACCACAATGAATTACGACCACTCTCAGCTCTCATGGCCAACATAACCTATGACAACTCTGAACTCTCAATGACCATTATGAGCACTGTATGACCACTATCAGCTATGAACATATGAACACTGTGAGCTCTTATGATCACTGTGAGTTATCAATGAACACCATGAGCTCTTTATGATGACTGTGAACTCTCCATGTCTACTATGAGCTATGACTACACTGAGTTGTCTGTGACAAATAGGAGCTGTGACCACTGTGAATTCTCAATGACCACTATGAGCTCTTTGACCACTGTGAGCTCTCTATAACCACTGTGAGCTCTCTTTTTTTATCACTGTGAGCTATGACCACTGTAGGTACTCTATGCACAGTGTGAGCTGTGACCACTCTGAACTCTCTATGACCACTGTAAGCTCTCTATGTTCACTGGGAGTTCTGTATGACCAGTGTGAGTTCTCTGTGACCACTATGAGCAATGATGACTGTGAGCTCACTATGAAATCTGTGAGCTCTCTATGAAAACAATGAGCCCTCTATGGCTACTTTGAAATATCTGACGCCTGTGACTGCTCCATGACCACTTTGAATGCTCTATGACTATTCTGAGCTATGGCCACTGTGAGCTCTTTATGAACAATATGAGCTATGAGCACTGTGAGCTCTCTATGACAACTATGAGTTATGACCACTATGAGAGCACTATGACCATTATGAGATCAATGTGAAAATTATTAGTTCTCTAAGACCACTTTGAGTTATGACCACGATGAGCTCTGGGAACTCTGTGCTCTCTAACAATTATGCATTATGACCATCATGAGCTGTCAAGGACCACTATGACCTCTCTGTGGCAAGTATAAGCCATGATAACTATGAATTCTGTATGACCACTGTGAGCTCTCTATCATCACTGTGTGCTCTCTATCACCACTATGATCTATGAATCCTATGAGCTCTCTATTTCTATGTGAGCTATCTTTGTCCACTATGAGCTCACTATGGCCATTATGAGCTCTTTATTACCAATATACGCAATGACTACTGTGAGCTATCTATAATCACAAGGAGCTGTGAACAGTATAACCTGGCTATGACAGCTGTGAGTTCTCTATGACCACTGTGAAATCTTTGACGACTGTTACCTGTTTGTGACCACCATGAACTCTCTAGGACCACTGCAAGCTATGACCACTGTGAGCTCTTTGTGACTAGTATGAACTATGGCCACTGTGATCTCTATGACCACTGTGAGCACTCTATGACCATTATGAACTATGACCACTGTGAGCTCACTATGAACATTATTATGTCTCTATGACCACTGTGAGCTCTCCATGATCAATGTGCACTCTCTATGGCCATCATGCACTCCCTGTGACCACTATGAGCTTTCTATGTCCACTATGAGATATAACCAGTATGAGTTCTCTGTAATGATTGTGAGTTTTCTGGGACTACTGTTATCTCTCTATGACCACAAGAGATTTCAAACAGCATTAGGAACTATGATATCTCTGTGACCACTATGATCTGTGACCACTATGACCTCCTTATTACAATTTTGAGCTATCTATGACAATGTGAGCTATCTATGATAACTATGAGCTCTCTGTGACCACTATGAGCTATGACCACTGTGAGCTATCTATATACACTATGTGGTATGATCACAGTTCACTTTGACCACGGTGAGCTATCTATGTCCAAAATGACTTACGACCAAGGTGAGCTCTGTGAAAATATTTGAGCTCTCTATGTCTGCTATGAACTCTCTATGACCACTATGAGTTCTGTATGATCAATATGAGCTACAACCATTGTGAGCTGTCTATTAATACTCTGAGCTATGAACACTGTAAGATCTCTAAGACTAAATGACCACTGTGAGCTCTCTATGAGAACTATGAGCTATGAGCATTGTGAGCTCTCTAACTACTATGCGCTCTCTATGACCAGTGTGAACTATGACCACTGTGAGCTCTCAATAAACACTATGAGCTATGAACACTTTTACCACTCATTGTCCCTTATGAGCTCTTTATAAGCACAGTGAGCTCTCCATGACTACTGTGAGGCATGACTACTGTAAATACCACTATAAATATTATTAGCTCTGTATGACCACTACAAAGTCTCTATTACCACTATAAGCTCTTCATGACCAATATAAGTCATGACCACTGTGAGGTCTTGATTTTAGCAGTCTCAGAGACTCATGGGGATCCATGGAGACCTTTGATGGTGGGGATAAGCAGGAGTGAAATCAATATCATGGACTCCAGGAGTCAGGAGAGTGGCAAAGCAGGCTTGCAGATACATTTATTGTAGATGCCAGGCTGCTTATATGCCCCACACAACATCCATAAGTTCAAGTAAGAGCTTTTGCTGTGATGGCCTGTCCGGGTTGCTCTTTTCAGTTAGGCGGTTTGACATCAGCACTAGGCACTGCAGCAGATTCTAGCTTGGGAAAGTTGCATCCATGCACGTGGACCATACAGACAATATAAACCTGCCTGGACTATTCCCCCTACATATTCATCCTTTCTATTTATTTTGACAACCATCGGAGCCAGAGTTCTTTGCTCTGACCTTGTTGACTCTGCCTTAGAGGGCATCCAGCATGAT
Source organism: Typhlomys cinereus (assembly GCA_023101885.1). Lineage (NCBI taxonomy): Eukaryota > Metazoa > Chordata > Mammalia > Rodentia > Platacanthomyidae > Typhlomys > Typhlomys cinereus. The sequence continues at coordinate 1,576,215 of JALPQD010000061.1, forward strand.
GGACCATGCCTGTCTTAGGTTGTCCTGTCTCACAGGATCTTACCCATCATTGACTACTGACCTTCAACAGACCTCACTTCTGGAAGGCATGCCAGAATATGTGGATGTTAGATGAGACCAAGGCCTCATGAATCTTTGCAATCCAAGCTTGAACCACATCTCTAGGGGGACATGGCTTGAATGTTCAAGGGCCATAAGGACCTGTATCATGGTCTTGTTGATGGAGTACTGCTGCCAGATGTGCTAAAGGAGACACTTAAGCAATATAATTAATTAAAGAACACTTCCCCCTATGATAGCACAAATTACAATCTAGAAAGGATTAAACAATCTAGGGATTAAAAGGAGTAAAGTTGTTCCAGATTCTGATTTCAAACACAGTATCTACAGGTAGGGCCACATGCATCATGTTAATATGTTCTATCTGTTGGCTCAAAGTAAATGAGTAATTAAGGAAGGCCTGAGACCAAGGCGCCTTGATGCACTGAGAAATTTGTTCACGAACCTTGAAAATACTGGAGATCCAATAAGGTGTTAACCATGTGGAGGAATGTCAATGGTCACAGAAGGCAAGAGCAAACCTATAGGGACTTGAAGGCCAGGTCAGACACCTTGTTGAAAATATGTAGCCAAACCTATGGTGGATTGTGATATGAGATCAATATATTATCTGTTGCCAAATACCCACTGGGCCAGCTGGGGAAAGAAAGGGGAAACATCAGGGCCTCGAGGCTCACGATGAATGGGCGAGCCAGCGACAGGGTTACCAACCAGACCCCAGGAATCAAGTGAGAAGCAGAAGTGGACGAGTTGCTGTAGATTCAGATTTATTTAGGAAGTGTTTGGGCTTATATGGGGTCAGGTCTAATCAGGTATTGCCATCCCTCTGCTCTGGGGAAGGGAGAGCATCCACCAATCATTTAGCTATTTACTATGTGTCCAGGTTAGATGTTCGCTTCCCATTGGTTGTGCATCCCTCCTTCCCATTTGTTGTTCATCCTTCCGCCTGTATGGTTCCTATATTGGAGCATGTCTGAACTTGTTCAGGCTTGTCTGTAGCCAGACCTCCTGGATTTGGGAGCCTGGGCTAAAGCCTCCCTGAATAGATAGTGCCACAATTGTCCATAATCTGTGAGCATACCCAATGTGATGTTAAGACCATACTGAAGGTTGAGACAGGCTTGTTCTTCTGCCTAATCATCATATACAGAGGGCCAATTCAGGAAAAATGGTCAGCTCCAAGACTGCCTTAAGGAGATGATATCAATCATACTGGGTTTCGAGATGCATGGCCCATTGTTCAAAATAAGGGGAGTCAAGGGCTTATTCATTGGCCACCTTACAAATCAGTGAAAGGTCAGCAAGTGGGTAGGCATCCAAGACTGTCATCTTGTCAGGTGTCTATGATTTTCCTCTGGGCAGAATAAACATATGGGAATCCACAGAGGTGAGCCTGCTGATGGATAAACACAAAGACACCCACAACTCAGTGGTTAGGACAGGTGTATGTCAAAGGTATTCTGTCATTGTAAAACCATTAAAGTGTATAAGATGAAGGAAAGAATTAAATGAGGCATATCTGAGGAAGTCTTAAATCTAGTTGGAGGATGGCATTACAAAGCTCTCCCTTGGGGATCATTTCCTATCTAAGAAGTATAGAGGCCATGCCTAAGAAAATATTGTAACTTAACTCTTTTATATTGAATTTAAGATTTTGTAATTCTTATCTAGGTCCTTTGTCAAAACTTTTTCTTTAAAGTATATGCCCCTTATAATATAAATATAATAGTTAGATTCTATAAAATCTTAAGAAGTTATGACCTTTAGGAATTAGGATTTAGTGAGTAACCAAATCTCTGTATAATTAAGATGGAGACAATTGAAAAACACCTGAATACATGAAGCTTAATTCTTAGTTTCTAATCTCTGAGGCTCAATGTCATTTCTTCTATAGCATGGAAGAAGCATAATACATAACATTTCCTTTAACCATCATCTCTAATTTTCAATCTTCTCATAAATGTAAGATTCCTCAAACCTTCACGACATACTTTAAGATGCTTTTAAGTAACCAAATCATAAAACTCCTATATATAAGCCTTTCCACAAACCTTATGTACATACTTTAACTTTCTAAGTAACATATTTATTTCCTTCATATCTTTTTTACTTGATGTTTCCCTGCTGTTTTCACATTAACTATCCCTCAAGAAATGTCTTTTAAAAAAAGTGATAACAGTAGACCTCACCTTTAAAGGAAATAAAGAGTTGAGACTGATTTGGCAATTGTGTAGACAGTATACATTCATATATAATCAATTAAAATGTATACTTTGAGGGCTGGAGAGGTGGCTCAGGGGTTAAGCCTCTGCCTTGCAGGTGGCAGGTCCCGAGTTCTGACCCTAGGCCCACGTATAGACACCAGGCGGAAGCGGGGGCGGCCTGCGTTTCTGGTCCTGGTAGGGCGGAGTCTGTGAATCCTGGGGCAGAGTAAACAGGGAGGTAGAGGCGTCCATGGTGGTTCCGAATTTGTCCGTGGTTCTACACATACACACACACACACACACACACACACACGCATACACACACAATTGAATAAATAAAAAAATTTTTAAAAAGTATACTTTAAAATCTAAGGTATTGAAGCTCTCAACTTACTTAACTACTTTAGCATAAAGCAATCACAAAATTTGTATATTTAAAAAATATGAACATTACAATATAAATATAAAAGAAAACTTTTGATTTAAGATAAACAGCCTCAAATCTAGCAAACAGGAAAATATAAAGATTCATTGGAATCTTCTAAAAGATTCATTGGAATTTCTTCCTTCTCATGGTATGTATGTGCTCCCTTCCTTGAGGATAAATCTGCTTTCTAATTCCGTGTTCCCGTGTGTACTCCTACTAAGGTGAAACGGGAATTTCAAGCCTCCACCTTAGCCAGACCCTATTCCCTTGAAAAAAACAGAATCAATGTTATCTGGACCTAGCATAGTCTGTTTTTGGGAGATTCTAAGTGCATTTGGGTCAACTCAGGTTCACGTTTCCCTTTCCTTGCAAGGTTTTGAAGTGAAAATGTCAAATAATTTATAAAAATTTCAGATAATTGTAGTATTTTAAAATCTTTTAGAGCCAAATATACAGATTTATTATCACACAAGTGAGTAAAAGTTTTTTAAATTTTGTAGAGGCCAGGATATTATTAAATATGGAATAAACCAGCAATGGTCATAGGAGAATACCTGTATGTCTGTTTAGATTAACAATCTTAAAAAAAAAAACAACCTCTGCAATTACCAGTACCAAGTAGAGCCGCCTCCAAATCCATGAGCTATATTGTTGTTGTATAGAGCCTTTACTAGTACATTAATGTTTTTAACCTTCTAACTTCTGTTGCAAGAAAGTCCTCAATTTCTGTAGGTTATCTTCAAAAATTTTTGAAATACCTCAAAAAGTTATTAAAGAACTTATGAGAAGGGCAGCTAGACAAAAAAAAAAAAAAAAAAAAAAAAACTCATGGAATCCATGAGAACCAGGCATGGAACTAAAAATGGACTCATAGAACTAGAGGGCCTTGAGGACTAGGGCGCCAAAGATGGCTGCCAGGGCCACGTATATTTGTACACCTAGGCAATCCTAGGGAAACTGGCTTTTTCTGGTTGGTTAACACCCATTGAACTCAACCCACTTGCTCTTAGGTCCAGGTGTAGCTAGAGACCAAGTTATTTGTTGGATATGGAGAGCTCATCTCCATAACCCCATTCATAGGGAACTTGGCTATCTTATCTCTGGGAGGACTGATTAGTCAGTTCCTCAGTAGGAGTGTTTCATCAGGGTGATTCCAGCTCTGGTCAAAGACCTTCAAAGACCTTAGAGACTGTCCCAGCAATGACTGTTCACACCTGCCTATTGCACCCCTTAAACTCCTGAGGACCCAGACTGCTCAAGGGATGAGGGGCGATGACCACTCTGGGTACTTCCTGCTGATTTGGGGCAAAGGAAGTGTGAGCAGTGAATGAGCCTCCTCTATGAAGGGCTGAAATGGTCTAGAGGTCTTTGATGGACAAATTTACTACTTTCAGGTCCATCGAAAAGAGACAAAAACAGATAAATTAAGGCTAAAATATCTACCGTTATCTTGCCTGAAATAGACATTACCTTTGTCTGATGTAAAAGCCAAGAATTGTAAGTAATTTACATATTGAAGACCTTTCTCCCCAGGTAGCTACAAATCTCCAAGGTCACATTCTAATGCCTTCCAAAAAATATGTAAACTGAATCTTGGTGCAGAACAATCTAAATTAATTTGCTTCTTCCTTCAGGATTCTTAAAGCAAAGTGGCATAGGGCAACTGGGGAGATGGCTCAGGGGTTAAGTCTCTGCCTTGCAGGCGGAAGGTCCTGAGTTCAGATCCTAGACCCCACATATAGACGCTGGCGGAAGCGGGGGTAAGGGGGTGGGAGGGCGGCCTGCGTTTCTAGTCCTGGTAGGGCAGAGCCTGTGAATCCCGGGGCAGAGTAAACAAGGAGGAGGTGGAGGCATCCATGGTGGTTCCCGAATTCATCCGTGGTTCTACACACATACACACACACACACACACACACACACACACACACACACACACACACATGCACACACGCATACATGCATACATGCACAACTGAATAAATAATAAATTAAAAAAAAAGCAAAGTGGCACAGGTCTTCTTGGGACCAGGGGAATGTAAAAGAATATATGCAGGGGACATTGTTTCCTCACGTGGAAAGTTCTGCATATTTCCAAGCATTATCTTAGGAACACTGCTCTGATCTAAATGAAGAGCTAGCTTTGACTTATCAGTGGAGCTGGTCTGTTTAACAGCAGACATTTTGTTCTCTGCTTCTTCCTGATTTAACTCTTTTAAGTTTGTCATTACCATTTTTCTCTGTCAAACACTAAGCTTAACTTCAGGGCAGCTTTTACAATGAGAGCAAAACTTTACTATACTTTCCACTGACATATGTCTCTGGCTTGAACTCTACAGCACAAACTTTCTTTCTTGGGCCTCTAAACTACAAGCTTTCTGATATATGTTCTCTGATTCCATCATTCTCAGAAATCTACTTTTTTTGTTGTTTTCTTTCCCTGTCTGCAAGGGAATTTCAAGTTTCTCAGCTTGGGTATGCCTGCTAGTATTCTATCTATCCCCTTAGGCAGACGTCAAGTTTATTATTTCCTTTTTTTTTCTTTCCTTCCTTTCTGCTTTAAAAATAATTTTATCTGGAACCTCAAAGAAACTACTTAAGTAAGAGGCCAAAACCTTGCAAGGAAAGAGAAACGTGAACCTGAATTGACCCAAATGCACGTAGAATCTCCTGAAAACAGACTATGCTATTTCCAGATTACATTGATTCTGTTTTTTTCCAAGGGAATGGGGTCTGGCTAAGGTGGAGGCTTAGTAGGAGTACACATGGGAGCATGGAATTAGAAAGCAGATTTATTCCCAGGAAAGGGAGCTCATACATACCAGGAGAAGAAGAAATTCCAATGAATCTTTATATTTTCCTGTATGCTAGATTTGATGGGATAACATTCTATAAAAGATGTGAGAGGAATGAGCAAGCTTAATTATTCTGTACTATTGTGGCTTTATTATTTTGGGAATATATGGAAAAACCTTTAAGAATATTTTCATTTGTAGTCCTACTAAAGAGCAAAATCAAGCAAGATAATTTTTCATGGAAAAAAAATCTATCAGAAAAACAATTGTGATCAATGTAAAACATAAGTAGTTAAAGTCTTAGATGTCATTAAAATTATATGTTGTTTTAAAGTATGCTTACATGTATTTTAAAATGGCATGATAAAATTTTTATATTAGCATGCATCAGAGATTAAACAAAATTGAAGTGGCCATACTTTTTTTTATGCTGAAACACAAGACACACAAGTAAACACAGAACATATAAACATACAAACACACGAACAACATAACATTTACTGGCAACTGTCAGTTGTACAAGTTACCGACAGCTGTTTTAGAATTTCTCTTGAAAGCTTTATCAAAAGTGGGTTAACATTTAGGAAATGTTATCATTTAAAACAAGATCTCATATTAGTTAAGTCCAGCAGCTTTGCTTAATTATGAAAAACATTAAAGGCAGATAAAACTTTAAAATTTAGTACCAAAACCAAATTGTTGTTTAAGAAACTTTATATTAATAGATGAATATATTTATCTAATGTTCTCTTTTTTTCTAGCAAGGAAAAGCACCCTCATCCATAAGTCGGTTCCCACATATTCTCTGGGGAGATCGAAGGGGTTAAAACTGCAGCCTCATCCCAAAATTCCTCTAGGCCAGCAGTCTTAACTTTGAGGCTTCTAGTCTCTAGGAGAAATTTTAAGACACATATTTGGGGCTCCTTACTGAATGAGGGGAGGTTACCCATTTTTTTTTAAAGAACAGAGGTGAGACCAAAAGAATAACAGATGAGACAAGGAATGTATGAGACCCAAATGTCTCGTGCTTAGTAGGGAACTTCCATCATTCTTAGGCCATGGCCATGAGCTGTGAGTAGGAAAGGGCTTCCATGGAAACCCCAAGTTGGGGCACCAGATGTAGCAGTCTTAGGGACCCACGTAGACCCTTGGGGACAGTGATAAGCAAGCATGAATTCAACATCACTGACTCCCGGAGTAGGGCGAGTTGCAAAGCAAGCTCTTATGCTTGCAGATTCATTTATTGTAAACATTGGGCTGCTTATATATCCCACCCAACATTCCATAAGTTTCAGTGGGAGATTTTGCTGTTTTGTCCTGTCCAAGCTGGTTCTCTCAGTCAGACGATTCGAGATCAGCACCAGGCACCACAACAGATTCTAGCTTGGGGAAGTTGCATTTGTGTATGTGGCCCATATAGACAATACAGGACTTCTTAGTCCATTCTTCTTACACTCACTGATCACTGTGAGCTATCCATGACCACCATAAGCTTTCTATGGCCATCATAAGCTCGCTATGACCACTATGAGGTATGACTACTGTGACCACAGTGATTTATGACCACTATGACCTTCTTAATTCAACTTTGAGCTCTCTGTGATAACTGTGAGCTCTCTAGGAATACTGTGAGCTCTCTAGGACCTTTTTGAGCTCTCTATGACAATTGTGAACTCCCTATGACAACTGTGAGCTCTTTATGAGCACTGTGAGCTATGACCACTATGAGCTATCTATGGCCATTTTGCATTCCCTACGAGCACTCTGAGCTATGACCAATATGAGCTCTCTATGACTGCTATGAAGTATAACCAGTATGACCTCTGTGATGACTGTGTGACCACTGTGAGCTCTATATGGCCACAGAGATTTATATCAGCACTAGGAGCTATGGCCACTATGAGCTTTCTGTGGTCAATGTGATTTATGACCACTATGACCTTCCTAATTCAACTTTGAGCTATCTATGACAACCATGAACTCTCTATGACAATTGTGAGCTCTCTATGACCACTGTGAGCAATCTATGACCACTGTAGGATCTCTGTTACCATTATGAGCTCTCTATGACAACTGTGAGTGTGCTCTGAACACCAATAACTATCTATGACCACTGTGCTCTCTCTATGACAAATATGAACTATTACCACTGTGAGCTCTCTATGACCATGGTGAGCTCTCTTTGACCATATGACGTATGACCACTGTGCAGTCCCTTTATACATTATTAGCTCTCTTTCCACTATGAGCTATGACCATTGTGAGCTCTCTATTACCATCATGGGCTTTGTATGACCACTATGACTTATGACCACTGTGAGTTCCCTGTGGCCATTGTGAGCCCTGACCACTATGAACTCTGGATGAACACTGTGAGTTCTCTTTGAGTACTGGGAGCTATGAATACTGTTACACTCTATAACTACTGTGAGCTATGACAACTATGAGTTCTCAATGACTGCTGTGAGTTCTCTGTGAACACTGTGAGCTATGACCACTGAGAGGTCACTATGACCACTGTGAGCTCTCTATGAACACTCTGAGTTCTCAGTTACCACATTGAAATCTCTGATGTCTGTGACCTTTCCAAGACCATTTTGGCCTCTCTATGTCTACTCTGAGCTATGACCAATGTGAGCTCTCTAAGAACAGTATGAGCTTTGGCCACTGAGCTCTCTAAGACAACTATGAACTATGACTGCTGTGAGCTCTCTAAGAACACTATGAGCTCTCTGAGACCAGACTGTGAGCTATCTATGATCACTGTGAGATGTCCATGACTACTGTGATCTTTCTATAGCTATTTTCAACCCTATGTAACCACTATGTGCTCTCTAACCACTGTGAACTATGACTGACTATGACCACTGTGAACTATGATTGACTATAATCAGTAAGAACTATGAAAATGTGATCTCTGTATGACTACTGTGAACTATGGCCTATGTGACCTCTGTATGACTACAGTAAGTTATGACCAGTGTAAGATCTCTATGACCATTGTGAATTATCTGATGATTTTGATCTCTTTATGACCACTTTGAGCTCTCTGTTAACCCTATTAGCTGTTTGTGACCACTGTAAGCTATCACCACTGTGAGCTCCCTATGACCCCTGTATCTCTTTGACCACTTTAACACGTCTCATGACTGTGCCCTCTCCATGACCACTATGACCTAACACCAGCATGAGCTATCACCACTGTGAGCTCTCCATGACAACTATGAACAATGACTACTGTGAGCTCTCTAGGACCACTATGAGGTAGGACCTCTGTCATAACACTATGAAAATTAGCTCTGTATGTGCACTATGAGGTATGACCACTGTGATAACACTATGAGCATTATTAGCTCTGTATGACCATTGTAAGCTCTCTATACCCTCTATGAGCTATAACCACTGTGAAGTTTCTATGACCACTATGAGTTCTCTATGACCAGTATTAGCCATGAGCACTGTGAGCTCTCTATGACCACTGTGAGCTCTCTATGGCCATTATGCACTCCCTATGACCACTGTGATCTTTCCATAGCTATTTGCAACACTATGTAACCACTATGGGCTCTCTATAACCACTGTGAACTATGACCACTGTGAGTTCTCTGTGACCACTGTGACATCTCTGAGGACTGTGAACTCTCTGTGACCACTTTGAGTTCTATATGACCGCTATGAGCTATGAACACTGTGAGCTCTCTATGATCATTGTGAGCCCTTTATGACAACTATGAGTTCTCTATGACCACTGTGATTTCTCTATGACCGGTATGAGCTATGACCACTCTGAGTACTCTATGACCACTGTTAGCTAATAATGGTCATAGAGAACCAATCATAGCTAATAATGGTCATAGAGAACTATGACCATTGTGAACACACTATGTACATTATTATCTCTTTGACCACTGAGTTATGACCATTGTGAGCTCTCTATTGCCATTATGAGCTCTTATGACAACTATTAGCTATAACAACTGTGAGCTGTGGCCATTGTGAGCTCTCCATAACCACTGTGAGCTGTCTATGACCACTGTGAGCTATGATCATTATGAGCTCTAGATGACCACTGTGAGCTTTCTATGATCACTGTGAGCTCTCTATGACTACTGTTAGCTCTTTATGAGCACTGAGAGCTATGATTACTGTGAGCTCACTATGACCATTGGGAGCTCTCTATGAACACTCTGAGTTCTCTATGACCACTTTGAAACTCTGATTGCAACCTCTGTATGATTACTCTGAACTATGACCACTCTGAGCTCTCTAAGACCAGTATAATCTATGAGCACTGTGAGCTCTCTATGACTACTGTCAGTGTCATAGTTAAGCACAGGTGTCAACTTGACATTTGAAAGTTTGAGCTCTTATACCTTTTTATATAACTAATGGTTAAGTTTGGCCCAGAGCAAACCTGCAGGAGATTGTGTAGCTGATGGGGAAGGCCCGGCCTACAATGGGTAGGATTAGGCCCTGGAATAAATCACGGAGAGCTCATTGAGAGTGTTGACATCCTTCTGTATACTTGTCCAGACATACTGATCTGGCAAGTAAAGACTGTCTCTCTCTCTCAGCTATTACATAGAGAAGGTGTGGCCAGTTGCCTCGGCCCTGGTGTTGGTGCATGATGTCCCGTCAAGATGGAATAAGAACTGTAACCAAGAATCATAAGATTTGAGAGTTTGATCATTTGATTTCAAACTTGTTTTGGAATTTGGCAGCGTTCCAGGCATAGAGTCCTGAAAGATAAGGTGGAACTTAGAACTGCAGAGGCAAACCCAGACTGGAGATGCCAGAATCATGGGATGTATGCTGAGGGCAGTTGCAAGTGGAAATTCAGCCTGGTTCAGATGAACTCTTTGACAGCTTTGACCTGAAAACAGGGACTGAGAATGCCTAGAATCTTGAGCCACCTTGATATGTAATGAGCAACAGAAGAAGGATCTTAATTTAAATGTTTTCTTATTATGTCAAGATACTTCTGTTTTAAAGTATTTAATTTATTTTGATTTGATATACTCTTAAGGTTAAAAACCTCTGAATTTTTAAAATGCTGGAACCGAAGATTTAATGAGAGAACATTTTAAATTTATCTGTGAAATGTATTTACATTTTTAAAATAACTTTTAACATCTGTGGGGACAAGGATTGAAGGTTAATGTTTAAAAGCGCTATGTTTTTATGTCAAGTTGACAAGGGGTGGAGTCATTTGTAAAGAATTAGTGGTTGAGTTAGACCTAAAGCAAACCTGCAGGAGATTCTATAGCTGATGGAGAAGGCCCAGGATATGATGGGTGGGATTAGGCCCTGGAATAAATCAGAAAGATCTGGTTGAGAGAGTTGACATCCTTCTGTTCACTTGGCCAGTCATGATGGTCTGGAAAGTAAGGACTGTCCCTCTCTCAGCTATTACACGGAGTTTGTATGGTCCTTGGCCCTGGTGTTGGTGCATGATCACCCATCAAGCTGGAATAAGAACTGTAACCAGGAATTGTAAGAGAGAATAAACTCTTGTTCCCTTAAGCTCTTTGATGATTATTTATCACTGAAACAATGAGCTATGACCACTGTGAGCTCTCTAAGGCCATTATGAACTCTCTATGATCACTATGATCTCCGTATGACCACTGTGAACTATGACTTCTATGAGATCTGTATGTCCACTGTAAGCTATTACTATGGAGATCTCTGTGACCACTATGAGCTCTCTATGACCACTGTGAGCTATAACCACTGAGAACTCTATGAAATCTGTTACATCCCTGAGACTGTAACCTTTCTACTTTGAGTTCTTTATTATCATTATGAGTAATGACTACTGTGACCTGTCTAAGACTAGTATAAACTATGACCACTGTGAGCTCTCTATAACCACTATAGCGAAGAGCACTGTGAGCTTACTGTGAATATTATTAGCTCTCTATGCTCACTGTGAACTATGAATACTGTGAGATCTCTATGACAACTGTGAGCTCTCTATTACCACTGTGAGCTTTGTATGACCACTATGAGCTATCTATGAACACTGTGAGCTTTCTTTGAACATTATGAGATTTATAGGACCACTGTGAGAACTCTATGATGGCTGTAAGCTCTCTATGACCACTGTGATATTTTTAAGAAAAAGGTGAGCTCTGCATGACCACTGTGATCTCTATAGGAACACTGTGAGCTTTCTATGAAAACTGTAAGCTCTCTACGACCATTATGACTATGGCCACTGTGAGCTCTCTATGGCCACTGCGAGCTGTCTATGCCCACTATGAGCTGTGACCTCTACAAATTCTCTATGACCACTGTGAGCTATGGACCACTATGAGCTGTCTGTTACCACTGTGAGTTCTCTGTGACCACTGTGTGCTCTCTATCACCACTGCAAGTTCTCTATGACCACAATGAGTTATGATCACTGTGATTTTTCTATGACCACTATGAGCTTTGAACACCACGACCTCTCTATGACCAATGTGAGCTCTCTGACCACTGTGAGCTATGATGAGTATGAGCTCTGTGTGACCACTGTGAGCTATGGACGATATGACTTCTTTATGACCACTGTGAAATCTCTCACTACTATGACCACTTTGAGCTCTCTATGTCCACTATGAGCTATAATCACTGTGAACTCTCTATGAGCAGTATTAGCTATGTCCACCGCATTATTTATGAGCAATGTGAGCTTTCTATCACAACAATGAACTGTGATCACTGTGAAGATTATTAGCTCTCTGTGATCACTGTGAACTTTAACCACTATGATCTCTCTATGACCACTATGAACTATGAAACCTTTGAGCTCTCTATGACCACTATGAGATATCTATGACCAATATGAGCTATGAACACTATACGTTTTCTATGACCTCTGTGAGCTATGACAACTATGATCTCTCTATGAAAACAATGAACAATGTAAGTCCACTGTGACTTCTCTATGACCAGTTTGAGCTATGACCACTGTGAGTTCTCTTTGACCACTATAAGCTATGACTATTGTTAGATCTCATTTTCAATTATGAGCTCTCTATGACAACTGGGAGATATAACCACTGTGAGCTCAATATGACCACTATTAACTATGACCACTGTGTCCTCTCTTTGAACCACTTTGAAGTCTTTGTGTTCATTGTGACCACGGTAAGCTCTATAAGACCACTATAAGCTTTGATCACTATTAAGTCTATATGACTACTTTGATCTCTCTCTCTGAACACTGTGAGCTCTCTGTGACCACTGTGAGCTCTATATGAACACTATCAGCTGTGACCACTGTGAGCTCTCTATTACCACTCTGAGCTCTCTATGACCTCTGTAAGCTATGACCACGATGATCTCTCTATGACTACTTTGTGCCCTCAATGACCACTGTGAGCTTTCTATGTCCACTTTGACCTCTTATGACCATTATGAGTTCTATATGACAATGATGAGCTAAAACCACAGTGAGTTCTCTGTGACTACTATGAGCTTTTTAAGCTCTGAGCTAAAACTACAGTGAGTTCTCCATGACTACTCTGAGCTCTCTAAGACTACTATGAAATATGAACAGTATGAGCTCTCTATGGTCTCTATGAGCTGTATATAAAAGCTGTGACCTCTCTATGACTACTTTGAGCTCTCTATGACCACTATGATCTCTCTATCACTACAGTGAGTTCCTATGACCACTGTTAGCCCTCTATGACAACTATGAGCTATGACCACCGTGAGCTCTGTATGACCACTATGAACTCTACTTGACTATGAGCTATGACCATGATGAGTTCTCTATGTCTTCTGTGAACTATGACAACTGTGTGTCTCCATGAGAACTGTAAGATCATATGACAACTGTGACCTCTCTATAATAACTTTGAGCACTGTATGACAATTGTGAGCTGTCTATGACCACTGTGAGCCCTCTATGAGCACTATGACCTATGACCACTGTGAGCTCCTTATGACCACTATGAGCTTTGTATGACCAATATGAAGTATGACCACTATGAGCTCTCTGTGACCAATATGAGGTATGACCACTGTGAGCTTTCTCAGACCACTATGAGCTGTGAACATTGTGAACTTTCTCTGTCCACTAGAGAGCACTTTGAGCTCTCTATGACCATTGTGAGTTCTCCATGACCCTGTGTGCTCTCTATGAGCACTGTGAGCCCTCTATGACCATTATGAGCTATGAGCACTGTGAGCTATCTATGATCACTGTGAAATATGACTACTGTGAGTTTTCTATGGCCACTATGATCTTTGACCACTCTGAGTTCTGTATGGCCTCTATTAGCTCTAAATAAAAGCTGTGTCCTCTGTATGACTTCTTTGAGTTCTCTATGACCACTGTGTTCTCTCTATTATCACTGTGAGATCTTCATGACCACTGTGAGCTCTCTATGAGCACTATGACCTATGACCACTACAAGCTATGATGTCTGTGAACACTCTATGACCACTATCAACTGTGACCACTGTGAATTCTCTGTTACCACTGTGAGCTCTCTATGACAAGTATGGCCTATGGCCACTATGAGCTTTCTATGATCAACATGAAGTATTACCACTATTAGCTCTCTAGAGCCACTATGAACTCTCTATGAGAACTATGAGCAATGAGCAGTACAGGCGCTCTATGACTTCTGTGAGCTATGACAACAGTGAACTCTCTATGACAGCAATGAGCTCTCTATAACCCCTGTAAACTCTCTATGAGCACTTTGAGCTCTCTATGACCATTGTGAGTTCTCCATGACCCTGTGTGCTCTCTATGAGCACTGTGAGCCCTCTATGACCATTATGAGCTATGAGCACTGTGAGCTATCTATGATCACTGTGAACTATGACTACTGTGAGTTTTCTATGACCAATTGGAGCTATGTCCACTGTGAGCACTTTATGATCACTGTTTCTTCTCCATGACCAGTTCAAGCTATCTATGACAACTGTGAGCTCTCTATTACCACTGTGAGAGCTCTATGACTACTGTGAGCTCTTTATGAGCATGATGATATAAGACCATTGTGAATACTGTATGACCACTATGAGCTATGGCCACTGTGAACTCTCTGTGACAACTTTGAACTCTCTATGACCACTATGAGATCCCTATGACAACTGTGAGGTATGACCACTGTGAGCTCTCTGTTACCAGTATAAGTTGTCTGTAACCAGTATGATCTATGACCACTTTGAGCTCTCTATGACCAACATGAGATATGACCACTGTTAGTTCTCTATGACCACTATGAACGCTCTATGATCACTAGAAGAAATGAGCAGTATAAGCTCTCTATGACCTCTATGATCTATGACAACAGTGAACCCTCTATGATAACAGAGAGCTTTCTATGATGCCTGTAATCTCTCTATGACTCCTGTGATCTCTCTATGACCACTACGAACTATGACTACTGTGCGTTTTCTATGACCAGTGGGACCTCTCTATGTCCACTGTGAGTTCTCTATGACAACTATGTGTTATGGCTATTTGAACTCTCTATGACCACTGTGAGTTGTCCATGACCTGTGTGAGCTCTCTGTGAGCACTGTGATCTTGTTATGATCACTATGAGTTTTGAGCACTGTTAGTTGTCTATGACTACTGTGAGCTATGACTACTGTGAGCTATGACTATTGTGAGATTTCTATGATGAATGGGAGCTCTCTATGTCCACTGTGACCTCTCTATGATCACTGTTACTTCGCCATGACCACTGTGAGCTCTCTATGACCATATTTAGTTCTCTAAAACCACTATCAGCTATGAGCACTGTGAGCTCTCTATGACCACAGTGAGCTATCATGACTGTGAACTCTCTATGACCACTATGATATAAGAACACTGTGAAGCTCTCTATGAGCACTATGAGCTTTGAATACTGTGAGATCTCTATGACCACTATGAACTCTGTATGACCATTATGAGATATGACCACTATGAGCATTCTATGACCACGGTGATCTCTGAAAACTGAGAGCCCTCTTTGACTACCATCAGCTATGAACACTATGAACTGTCTATGACCATTATGAGCTGCGATCATTGTGAGCCTTCTGTGAGCACTATGAGCTCCCTATGACCACTATAAGCCATGACCACTGTGAGCTCTCTATGATGACTATGAGTTACGACCATTGTGCAATCTCTATTGCCACTAGGAGCTATGACCACTATGAGCTCTATAGCCTCTGTGAGCTATTAACACTTTGAGCTCTCTGTAACCACTATGAATTCTCTATTTCCACTGAGCTATGACAACTGTGAGCTCTCTATGAGCACTGTGACCTATGATCACTGTGAGCCCTTTATGATCATTTTGAGGACTCTAAGCCAACTATAAGCTCTCAACACTGTAAGCACTCTATGACCACTGTGAGCTCTTTCTAACTAGAATGAGCCATGACCACTGTGGTCTCTTTAGTTGCATGATGAGCTATGAACAATGTGAGCTTTGTATGATCACTGTAATCTCTCTATTACCAATATGTGCAATGACCACTGTCTGCTCTTTATGACCACTATTAGCTATGACAAATGTGAGTTCTCCATGACCCCTGGGAGCCTTCTATGACCACTATGAACTATCACCATGGTGCACTCTCTATGACAACTTTGAGTATTTTATTGCCTGTATGAGATATTACCACAGTGTAAATTCTTTTTTCATTATAAGCTTTCTATGACCATTGTGAGCTATGACCACTATGAGCTCTCTAGGTCCATGTGAGCTCTCTTTGTCCCCTTTAAGCTATGACTACTGTGATCTCTGTGTGAACACTGTGAGCTATGACCACTATGCACTCTTGATGACCCCTGAGAGCAATATGACCCCTTTGAGCTGTGAGCACTATGCACTCTCTATAATAACTATGAGCTCTGAATGTGAGCTATGAATTCTCTATCAAGCTATGACCACTGTGATCTCTATGACTATTATGAGCTATGATGACTGTGAGCTCTTATTGTGTATTATGAGATCTCTATGTCCAATATGATCTATGATTTATGACCACTGTGAATAATGACTATTGTGAAGACTCTAAGCCAACTATGAGCTATCAACACTGTGAGCTCTCTATGACCACTATGAGCTCTCTATGATCACTGTGAACTATGACCAGCATGAGCCATCTATGGCAACTATGAGCTATGATCACTGTGAGCTCTCTATGGCCATTCTGAGCTATGACTGCTGTGAACTCTCTTTAAACACTGTGAGTCCTGTATGACCACTGTGAACTAGGACCACTGTGACATCTCTATTTCTACAATGAGGTGTGACCAGTGTGATCCCTCTATGGACACTATGACCTCTCTATGATCACTATAAGCTACCACCACTATGAGATCTCTGAGACTTTGTGACCTCTGAGTAGTATGAGCTCTCTATGACTTATGTGAGCAATGAATACTTTGAGGTCTCTGTGACCACTATGAGCTCCCTATAATAACTATGAGCTACGACAACTCTGAGCTCTTTGATCACTGTCAGCCATTTATGAACACTGTGTGTAATGACCATTGTGAACACTCTAAGCCAACTATGAGCTATCAACATTGTAAGCGCTCTATGACTACTATCAGCTCTCTCTAACTACTATGAGCTATGATCACTGTGATCTCTTTAGTTCCATGATGAGCTATGACCACTGTGAACTTTCTATAATCACGTGAGTTCTCTATTACCAATATGAGCTATGGCCACTCTGTGCTGTTTATGACGACTGTTAGGTATGACAACTGTGAGTTCTCCATGACCCCTGGGAGCACTCTATGACCACTATGAACTATGACCACTGTGACCTCTCTATGACAACAGTGAGCAATCTCTGACCACTATGAGCTATGACCACAGTGTGATCTCTATGTTCATTATGAGCTATCTATGATCAACGTGAGCTATGACCACTCTGTGCTCTTTAGGTCCACTGTGAACTCTCTATGACCCCTGTGACCTAGGACTACTGTGAATTCTGTATGTATTCTATAAACTATGACCACTGTGTGCTCTTGATTACCACTGTGATCAATGACCAATATGGGCTCTTAATGACCCTTTTGAGTTTTGAGCACTGTGCACCCTCTATGACAACTGCGAGCAGTCTATTATCATTCTGAGCTCTGAATGACCACTGTGAGCTATGACCATCATGTGATCTCTGTGACCACTATGAGCTATGATGACTGTGACTTCTTATTGTCCATTATGAGATCTCCATGACCAATGTGATCTGTGACCACTCTCAATACTCTGTGATCACTATGAGCTCTCTATGACTATGAACCATGATCACTATGAGTTCTATATGGCAACTGCGAGTTATGAACACTCTGAGCTCTCTATGGCCACTATGAGCTATGACCATTGTGAGCTCTTATTGTCCATTATGAATTCTCTATGACCACTGTATGCTTTTGATGACCACTATGATCAATGACCAATATGGGTTCTCAATGACCCTTTTGAGTTTTGAGCACTGTGAACCCTCTATGACAACTGTGAGCAGTCTATTATAATTCTGAGCTCTGAATGATCACTGTAAGTTATGGCCACCATGTGATCTCTGTGACCACTATGAGCTATGATAACTGTGAGTTCTTATTGTCCATTATGAGATCTCCATGACCAATGTGATCTCTGACCACTCTCAGTACTCTGTGACCACTATGAGCTCTCTATGACCACTGTGAACTATGAGTTGTATGTGGCAACTGAGTCATGACCACTCTGAGCTCTCTATGGCCACTATGAGCTATGACCATTGTGAATTCTCTTTGACCACTGTGAACACAATGAACTAGGACCACTGTGAGCTCTCTATTTCTACCATGAGGTGTGACAAGTGTGATGCCTGTATGAACACTATGACATCTCTATGATCACTCTGAGCCATCACTGCTATGAAATCTCTGAGACCTCTGTGATCTATGAGCACTCTGAGCTCTCTATGACAACTGTAATCTCGGTATGAGCACTATGATTTATGACCACTGTGACCTCTCCATGGCCACTATGAGCTATGACCACTATGAGCTCTTCATTACTTCTATGAGCTGTAAGCACTGTGAGATCTCTATGTCCATTATGAGCTCTCTGTGACCACTGTGAGGTATGACCACTATGAGGTCACTAACACCACTGTGAGCTCTCTATGACTCCTGTAAATTATAACTACTATGAGCTCTCTTTGACCGTGGTGTGTGGGAACCAGTTCCCCCTCACGCATTCATTCATTCACTCAAACACACAGCTGCTGGCTGTGATGAAAGCAGGTCCCAGCCGTACCCACCTCCGCCTCTACCCCCAGAGACTCAGTAAAAGACAGGGAGATTGTCAGAAGCAGATCTCTGTTTATTGGGGGGAGAAAAGGAACTTTTATAGACAAAGGCTATCAAGGTGCAAAACAGGCATCCAATTGTATCACAAGGTCAAGACATCCTACAGGTGCTAATGGTCAAGTTCAATGTCACTCAGCACAGGGGGCAGGTAGATACCTGAAAGCCAATTAGGGCTCTCTGTGAAGTGATCAGGTTACGCCCAAGACCCTTGCCCTCAGCACCATCTTTAGTCTCATGTGCTTGGCCATGCCCTGGGGCAAATCCTGGGTGGGCCCAACATCTCCCGCTTTTGTTTTTGTATGAGATAGTCCAGGAGGCTACCTGCGACCGAGCAAACCAAATGGTCTTGAGTGACTGTGCCTGGCTTAGGTGTGAAAAACCTCCCATTGTGGTCTTACCCATCATGGGATCTTGTAGTCTCTAGGTATAATACTACAAGTCCTGTCTTACATTGATCCACGGCCGGGTTTCCACTTGCCCGTCTATGGCTACCAGTCCTCTGTATGAGGTTGGCTTTACCAACCTTGGGGGTTTGAGCTGTATATAAAGGCCTGTATCGCACATTGGATGTGGACTGCACTTGACAAGTTAGCTAGACTGGAGAGATTTTTCCAATGGGCAGGAGTCATGCATATGGCAGAGAAGACAGGTTGGCATCAGCACCAGGCATGTCAGCAGGTGACTTTTCGTGGACGTGGCAGGGATGTTCAAAGGCCATAGATGCCTGTAGCATGGTCTTAATGATGGAGTGCTGCTGAAAGATATGCTGAGAAAACACTTAAGCAATATATTTGTTAAAAGAACAATTTTTTTTGATGTTAGGTCAAATCCAGATTGACTCCATCCAGGCAAGGTATCAATCAGGCCTATAAGGATCAAAGTTAATATCTTCCTTGAGCACATTGTGGATAGTTTCCTGACAGAAAGTTAGGTGGATAGGCTTCCCAGTGTCTCTGGAACCTCAAATTAAGTTGTCCTTTTATAAAGTTTAAAACGTTGATGGTAAATAATATCAACCCTAGCTGTTGGTACAGGCTTACTCCCCCTTTTTGTTTTAGTAATTGGGCCCTTAAATATTGGTGATTTCTTTCAACAATGGCTTGTCCTCCAAATCGATTTTTGATCTAATCTCTTTTCCAATGAAGCCATCTGTGGCACCTGGGGCATGGAATTGTAGGGGGCTTAGCCCCTCCTTCCTATCTTGGCTTCCCTTCCTCGCTCTGGAGACACTCCCTCCTGAAATGCCCCATATGGTCACAACGAAAATAAACTTCATTGTTTCCCCTCCGCTCTTGGCCCTGCAGACTCAGTGTCAGCCAGTGCCTTTGTCTGTCTCCGAGGCTGCAGGGAGTGTCTGATTCTGGTGTTTTTGAGTCCCCATATCCTGTGAAGCAATAATCCAGATGTCTATGAATCTCTCCTTAACACCTGTACACGCTATTTTGTGGTCCCCATTTATCCCTTCCCATACCAGCAATTTAGCAAATTGTTCCTTTATGGGGCCTGGGGGAAGTTTACTACAGTGGCTTTTTTCCACCCGGTCAATGAACTCGGGGAGGTTCTCACCCGGTTTTGGTATAACACCTGCTAGAGGCGTTTCAGAAGGACCTTCATCTAGTTTTTTCCATGCTGCTAAACCTATCAAGCGGACTTGGTCTTGGTATGGGGTTTCCATGACCACCTGCTGGAACCCACATTCTTTCTTTTTTTTTTTATTAAAAATTTAATTATACATTTTAAAATTTTTTTACCAGTTCCCTCCCTCCCCCCTCCTCCCCCCAAACCCCCTCCTCCCCCTCCTCTCCCTCCCCATCCCCCAGTGCCTCCCCCCAATTCCCAGAGAGTCCTTTATTGTGTACGCCTAACTCTCCACTGGGTCCTTCTCTCCGATGACATATAAGGACCCAGTGGCATTTCCATAAGCCCTTTCTCTTGTTCCCCTTAAGCATAGGATCACTACTATGGCTATCAATCCCTTGCCTCCAGGGATCTCGGTGCCCTTAACAGATGCTAGACTTTATGAGGGCAACAGTGCACTGGACATTTCGCAGGGCATGCAAAGTCCCATTATGATTGCTTTGGCCCCGACTATTGTTGAGAATCTTGCAAACCATTGCTTCTCCCATTCTTTTGCTCTTACACTCTTACCGCCCCCTCTTCTGCAAATGTCCCTGAGCTCCAGGATGGGGAGAGATTAGGCTGGCCTAGCTCTATGTGATTGATATAGAGTCTCTGAAGTTCTGGATTGTGGTTTGTTGATTTTCTTTTGCAGTTTTGCTGCTCCTGCAATGCCCTTCACTCCATCCTGCTGGGCACTGTATGTCACCCCCTGGCCAGAGAAAAAAAGCTGTTAAACTGGAGTCTTGTTATAATAGCACATTCAGGGTAGATGTAATAAGAGTAGGAAACCTCAGTGAGGGAGGGGTCCATCACCCATTTGCAAAATGATTACTTTTTATCTGCTAGACTATATGCCCTCCCCTTCTGGTGAGATCAGGAAAGAACATCTGTGAACTTAACCAGGTTTCTCATTACTTACTTGCAGACCTTGATGGAGGCCTATTTTCTCTGCTGTAACATGGTCCCCTCTCTCCTTGTTTCTGGTGTGGCCCTCCCACCCCATCTCCCTTGTTCATAATCTTTGCAATTACTGTGTTACATAGGTTTACTTTTGAGTGTCTCAATGTGGGCTGGGTGAGTTTGGTACTAGGAGCCACCTATTAGGGAGTACATACGGTGCTTAATTTTCTGGGTTTCACTTAATATAATTGTTTCTAATGACATCCATTTCCCGGCAAATTCCAATAATTCATCATTTTTGATGGGTGAGTAGTACTCCATTGTATAGATGTACCACAGTTTCCTTATCCACTCATCAACTGTTGTACATTTAGGTTGATTCCATGACTTTGCTATTGTAAACAGTGCTGCTATGAACATGGTCGAGCTTGTGCTATCGAGGTGAACCTCTGCTGCATGGAGGTTATTCCCAAAAGTGGGATAGCAGGGTGTCATAGTTAAGCACAGGTGTCAACTTGACTCTTGAGGGTTTGAGCTCTGGGCACAGGTGTAGAGAGTTGATGGTTGAGTTAAGCCCAGAGCAAAGCTGAAGGAGATTGTCTGGCTGCTGGGGAAGACCCAGCCCATGGTGGGTGGGATTAGGCCCTGGATAAATCACACAGAGCTGGTTGAGAGAGGGGGCATCCTTTGTATACTTGGCCAGACATGCTGGTCTGGCAAGTAAGGATTGTCCATCTCTCAGCCGTTATGGTGGCCAGTTCCCTTAGCCCTGGTGTTGGTGTGTGCTCTCCTGTCAAGCTGGACTATGAACTGTAACCAGACTGTCGTAAGAAAATAAATTCCTTGTTCCCTTAAGCTGTGTTCTGGTCATTTATCAGCAACCATGCCGGCGGATTGCAACAGAATTTGGTACCCAGGAAGTGGGGTGTTGCTGATAAATCTGACTATGTGGATTTTGTGGCTTTTGAACGGTTCTGCTGGACAAAGTTGGAAATTCTTGAAAATTTTCACTTTGTGGATTTACAAATACCGTTCTTCAGCATTTAGTGGGGCAATTGCTGAGAGACATTGTTTGGGCCCAATTTATGATGAGGGAAACAAGGACTTTGGTAAAACTGAATATAAAGACGATGGACTGGTTTGCTTGACAAAGGAGAGCTGTGTTGGCAACCTTGGAGGTTTGGATGTACAAAGGGCAGGCAGCAGAATATCTGCTGCTGTTGGACAAATGAGTATCAGTGAAGGAAAACCTAGTGACTTGCATTGAGATGGTGGAGGACACGGAAACCATCGTATGGCAAGTTCGTGGTTTGGAAGCTCAGATTCCTTCAGGGGGTGAAAGCCCAAGTTCAAGCTGTTTCTTGCCCTTTGCAAGTTTGGTTGCCTAGAAGAGAGGTTTTTCCAGCGTCAGCGCGTTTAAGTTGGTGCAGCTGTGGCTCCAGTGGACTAAGCTGCGTTTCAACTTCGCTTCAGAATCTGGCAGCGTCCCTCAAGTGATAACTGGTTTTCATGTACTGAAGGGTTCATGGAGAGCAGCAAAAGCTTGGCACCAAGTGGCAGGTGTAGAGTCCTGCAAGAGATGGTGAAGCTTAAAGCTACAGAGGAGAACCCAGAGTTGTATTTGAGATGCCAGAACTGTGGGACTGCTGCTGAGGACAACTGCGAGTAGAGATTCAGCCTGGTTTAGAGGAACTCTGCTCTTACAACTTTGAGCTGCAGACAGGGACTGGGAATGCCTCGAATCTTTGAGCCGCCTTGATTACGTGATGAGCAGCAGAAGATGGACATTGAAGTACAGGATGCAGTGATTTGCTGGACTTTGTTCTTTTTAATGTTTTCTTATTAAGATCCTTCTGTTTTAATGTTTTATCTGTTTTAAAGTAATTTATTCTGATTTAAGAGTTTTAAGGTTAAGAAACTTTGAACTTTTAAAATATTAGAACTGAAGTTTTAATGAAAGTACATTTTAAATTTGTCCATGGAATGTATTTATATTTTAACATCTGTGGGGACAAGGAAAGGTTACAGTTTAAAAGTGCTATTGTTTTTGTGTCAAGTTGACAAGGGGTGGAATGTCATAGTTAAGCACAGGCGTCAACTTGACTCTTGAGGGTTTGAGCTCTGGGCACAGGTGTAGAGAGTTGATGGTTGAGTTAAGCCCAGAGCAAAGCTGAAGGAGATTGTCTGGCTGCTGGGGAAGACCCAGCCCATGGTGGGTGGGATTAGGCCCTGGATAAATCACACAGAGCTGGTTGAGAGAGGGGGCATCCTTTGTATACTTGGCCAGACATGCTGGTCTGGCAAGTAAGGATTGTCCATCTCTCAGCCGTTATGGTGGCCAGTTCCCTTAGCCCTGGTGTTGGTGTGTGCTCTCCTGTCAAGCTGGACTATGAACTGTAACCAGACTGTCGTAAGAAAATAAATTCCTTGTTCCCTTAAGCTGTGTTCTGGTCATTTATCAGCAACCATGCCGGCAGACTACAACACAGGGTCATATGGCATTTCAATCTTTAATTTCTTTAAGAATCTCCAGACCGCTCGCCAGAGTGGCCAAATGAGCCTGCATTCCCACCAACAATGTAGGAGAGTTCCCCTCTCTCCACATCCTCTCCAGCATTTGTCGTTGTTTGTATTGTGGATTTTTGCCATCCTGACCAGGGTGAGATAATATCTCAGGGAAATTTTGATTTGCATTTCCCTGATGGCGAAGGAAATGAAGCATTTTTTAAGATATTTGTTAGACATTTTAATTTCATCCCTGGTAAAGTTTCTTTGAAGTTCCAGGGCCCATTTTTTAATTGGGCCAGTGTTTTCCTTGGAGTTTAGTTTTCTCAGTTCTTTGTGCACTCTGGACAGTAGAGCTCTGTCAGATATGTGGTTAGTGAAGATGTTCTCCCATTCTGTGGGTGGAACCCACATTCTTTCTTAAATAGTGTTGACAACTTAATGAATGTGGGACTGGGAAGCACCGCTTTGGCCATATCCATCCAGTCCTTCATAGTACAGGGTCGATGAACTAGATCTTGAAGGAGGGCCTCAACCCAAGGAGATTTGGACCATGCTCTAGCATGGCCCACTTTAATTCTTTTAAATCTTTTGCTTCCCAAGGATACCACAATGTAGGGCGATTGTCCCCTGGATTTAAGTTAACAGAATAGACTTGTACTTGATACGCCTCAGCATACGTGGGCTCCAGCCCTAGGTTCCCTGCTTTAGCCTGGCGGGGACCAGTGTGCCCACCCGTGGATTCAGGATGGATTTTTCCTAAGAGGTATGGAGGCCGGTCTCCTTCTAATCCTTCTCCAACCCTTTCTCTCCTTAGCGGAGTTAAATCTGGATACAGGGGACCACTCCCAGTTCTCGTAGCGCTCCTACCCTCTTCCCTTTGATAAAGGGAGCAGGGCACTTTCTTGCACGACTTTCCTACATCCTTTCTGGGCTCTTAGAGCAAGCCTCGCCCTTCTTCACCAAGCAGCTGTTCCTCATGGCCCTCCCAAATGGGAAGTTCCACTCCCTTAGGCATCAACTTGTCCCTGAATGCCGGTCCACACGCTGGTCTGCTTTTGCGAACCTTTGTCCCCGGCTGTGCACAGCCCGGTTGCAGCCGTGCTCGGCTCCCCCACTGCGTGGTTCCATATCCCCACGTGTTGCTCTGCTGCAGCCACACGCAGTCTCTCCACGGCCGCTGGTAGCAGCTTCGGTACCAGTACCACGCGCCATGTTGCAGCCTATAACTCTGTATAACGTTCTCAGCATGGGCACAGTGATGGGTTATCATTGTCTAAACAGCAGGCATGCCCACCATCCCCATGGTTTCCTGCACCCTTCCATGGTCCGGCAGAATGTCCGCCCAGCCCTGGCTCAGTGGGCCCATAGCTTTGCCCACCTAGCACAAGCTCCGTGGTCCCACGCCACTTGGCATCCCCGTACATAGCAGCTTCTCTGTTCCCCTATACCCCAGGCCCACGTGGCTCGTTGGCACAGCCCCCTCCGGGACACCCGGGATAGCTTGTTGGCTCCAACCCCCCTGGAGCCACGTTCCAGAATGGCTCTCGCCCCTCCCTCTCTACCTGCACCGTTTGCTCTGGTGCAGGCTGAATTGGATTGGGAAGGAAAGCCATCTTGAGCACAGAAATTGTGGAATAAAATTCCACAGAAGGCGGTATATTATGATTTTTTTCTCACTCTTTGGCTAGACCTTCTACTTTATTTCACGTGTCCCATGAAAATATGTTGGTGGCCCGAGCCCATGGAGCCAACTCAATAGTCAATTTCCACATTCTGGCAATGCCTGGATAAGAAATGTCAAACCTGCGTCTCCTTAATATGGACTTGAGTACTAATGGCACTGGATCCAGTCTGCATGTTGAGTTCCCCATATTTCCCAAGTTTTCACTTACCCCGAAACCTGCTTAGCTTCGACCAATTTCAGAAGTGTCCCTTCATGATCGCCACTTGTGGGAACCAGTTCCCACTCTTGCATCCATTCACTCACTCAAACACACAGCTGCTGGCTGTGATGAAAGCAGGTTCCAGCCATCCCCACCTCCACCTCTACCCCCAGAGACTCAGCAAGGGACGGGGAGATTGTCAGAAGCAGATCTCTGTTTATTGGGGGGAGAAGGAACTTTTATAGACAAAGGCCACCAAGGTGCAAAACAAGCATCCAATTGTATCACAAGGTCAAGACATCCTACAGGTGCTAATGGTCAAGTTCAATGTCACTCAGCACAGGGGGCAGGTAGATACCTGAAAGCCAATTAAGGCTCTCTGTGAAGTGATCAGGTTATACCCAAGACCCTTGCCCTCAGCACCATCTTTAGTCCCATGTGCTTGGCCATGCCCTAGGGCAAATCCTGGTTGGGCCCAACAATGATGAACTCTCTATGAGCATTATCATCTATGACCACTCTGCGCTCTCTATGACCAGTATGAGCTAAGACTACTGTGAGCTCCGTATCACACCTGGGAGCTCTCTATGGCCAGTATAAGGTCTCTATGACCATTATGAGCTGTGACCACTCTGATCTCTCCATGACCATTGTGTGTTCTCTATGACCATTGTGAGCTTTGACCACTGTGAGCTCTCAATTTTCCTCTGTGAGCTATGAGTACTATGAGTGGTCTATGATGACTGTGAGCTCCAGTTACCATGAACTATGAGCTCTCAATAACCACTATAAGCTATAACCATTATGTTATCTCTATGACCAATATGAGCTGTAACCATTTGGAGTTCTTCTTGTCCATTATGAATTCTCTATGATCACTCTGAGGTATGACCACAGTGAGGTCTTTAAGACCACTGTGAGCTCTCTATGACCCCTGTGTGCTATAAACACTCTGAGCTCTCTTTGACCACGGTGAGCTCTCTATGAGCATTACATCTATGAACACTGTGAGCTCTCTTTGATCATTATGAACTTTGGCACTATGAGCTCTATATGCCAACTATTAACTATGACTATTGTGATCTCTCTATGTCCATTATGACTCCCTTTGACTAGTATGAGTTATAACAACTGTGAGCTCTCTATGACCACTGTGAGCTCTCTATGAGCATTATCATTTATGACAACTGTGAGTTCTCTATGATCACTGAGAGCACTCTATAAACACTATAATGTATGACTACAGTTAACTGTTTATCACCACTAATAACTATGACCATTGTGAGCACTCTATGATCTTATGAGTTCTCTATTACCACTGTGAGTAATGACCACTGTGAGCTCTCTATGACTACAATGAGTTATGACCACTGTGAGCTCTGTATCACCACTGGCTGCTCTCTATGGCCACTATAAAGTCTCTATGACCACTGTGATATATGAACACTATGAGCACTCTATGTCCACTATGTGCTCTGTATGACCACTGTGAGCTTTGAGCACTGTAAGGTATCTATACCACCGTGAGCTATGACCAATGTGAGTTCTCAATTAGTTCTGTGAGGTCTGAGCACTGTGAGTTATCTATGACCACTGTGAACTCTCTATGACCGGTCACTATGAGCTCACTATGACCATTGTGAACTCTTTATAATCACTATGAGCTATGACCAATGTGAGTTCACTATTAGTATTTTAAGACTTCTGTGAGATATAACCACTGTGGGCTTTATATGAAAACTGTGAGCTTCTATGTGACCACTATTACCTCTCTATGACCACTTAGGGCTCTCTATGATCATTGTGAGCTCTCTATGGGCATATGACCTATGATGACTGTGAGCATTCCACAACCACTAAGAACTATGACCACTGTGAGCTGTTCATGAGTGTTATGAGCTTTGAGCACTGCAAGCTGTCTATGTCCATTATGAGTTCTCTATGACCAATGTGATCTACAACCACAATGAGTGCTCTATGACCATTGTAAACTGTACCTGACTCCTGTGAGCTTTGACCACTCGAAGCTATGACCTCTATGAGCATGACATCTGTGAGCTATTAGAACTATGCACACTCTATCATAACTCTGAGCTCTCTATAACCACTGTATGCTTTCTATGACTACTGTGAATTATGACCACTGTGAGCTCTCTACGACCACTATGATCTAGACCACTCTGTGCTCTCTATGATTGCAATGAGCTATGACCACTATGAGCAATCTTTGACCAATGTGAGCTATCTATGAGATATGACGACTGTGAGCTCTCATTGTCTACTAGGTGCTGTGACCACTATGACCTATGACCACTGTGAGCTGTGTATGGCAATTATGAGCTCTCTATAACCACTGTGACTTCTATTTGAACACTTTGAGCTCTCTGTGACCACTATCAGTGAAGACAAATGTTAGCACTCTAACATGATGCTGTATGACCACTGTGAGCTGTCTATGAGCACTATGACCTATGACCACTGTGAGCTCGCTATAACCACTATGAGCAATGACATCTATGAGCTCTCAATAACATCTATAAATTATGAGCATTATGTGACCTCTCTATGACCACTGTGATCTCTCTATGACAACTGTGACCTATGACCACTCTATGGGCTATGACTACTGTGAGCTCTTATTGTCCATTATGAGCCCTCTATGACCTCTATGAACCTGTGATCACCTGAGATTTCTATGACCAGTTTGATCCATGACCACTGTAGGTTCTCTATAACCACTGTGAGCTCCGTATGACCAGTCTGAATTCTATGAGCACTATTAGCTATGACTAGTGTGAGCTCTCTATGACTACTGTGAGTTATGACCACTGTGAGCTCTGTTTGACACCTGTGAGCTCTCTAAGATTTTTATGAGTTCTTCATGACCACTATGACCTCTGTATGTCCACTATGAGCACTCTATGACCTTTATGAGCACTGTATTACAACTATGATCTATGACCATCGTGAGCCCTCTATGACAACTATGAGCTATGACAACTGTGAACCAGCTATGAGCACTATGAGCTGTTGTTGCTGAATCCCCGCTGGGCCAGCCAGGGGAAAGAGGGGAAATGGCAGGAGCCTCGTGGGCTCGAGGTGAATGGTCAAGCTATCAATGGGGTCACCAAACAGACCTTGGGAGTCAGGCGAGAAACAGCAGGCAGAGGACGAGTTGGCTGGAGACTCAGTTTATTCAGGAAGTGTTTCAGCTTATATAGGGTCAGGGTATAATTAGGTGTTGGTGTCCCTCTTCTCAAGGAAAGGGGGGAGCAACCACCAATCATTTAGCTGTTTATTAGGTGTCCAGGTTAGATGTATACTTCCCAATTGGTTGTTCATCGCTCTTTCCCATTGGTTGTCCATCCCTCTGCCTGTATGATTCCTCTATTGGGACATGTCTGGGCATATCTGACCTTGTTCAGGCTTGTCTACAGCCAGACCTCCTGGATTTGAGAGCCTAGGCTAGGGCCTCCTTGAATCGATATTGCCACATTTTCAGCCTTTTATTTATTTATATATATTTTTAATGGGGATAATGATAGCTAGGGCAAACCCTAGCCTCTTCTGCTATGTGGAATATAAGTGACGTGCCTGTCTTGAGCTGGACACCACCTTTGTGTGGGGCCTTACCTGTCATTGACTACCTGTCATAAGACCATCTCAGAGAAGGAATCATAGTCCCAAAGGGGAACTCAAGCAGTGGCAGAACACAGCACGTTTTCATCAGGGCAGGAGCAGGCTGAGAGACTGTAGGCAGGGCAGGCGGAGAAATGATATAAAAGAGCTGGAGAGACATAAATCAGAACCTAACTATTGTAAATTAGTAAAGCGTAGCTTCAGTGGAGGACAGCCAGGCTTATAATGGGCCTCTGGCGACCTTAGAAATGTCCGAGGCCTGAATGGATGCCATGAGGACCTGGAAAGCAAGCTTTGTTATTTTGGGAATATATAAAAAAAGTGTAAGAAAATTTGTACAAAAGGAAACTTAAAATCTATTAGAAAAACAATTGTGATTGATATAAAACATAAGTAGTTAAGGACTTAGATGTTATCAAAATTATTTGTTCTTATTTTTAAGTATGCATACATGTATTTAAAAACAGCATGCCAAAATTTTTATATTAACGTGCAACAGAAATGAAAAAAAATTAAAGTGGCCATAAACCCAAGACACACAACATGTAAACACAGAATATAAAAGCATACAAGCACATGAATAGCATTTTACTGGAAACTGGACAATTTATCAACAATTGTCTTAAAATTACCCTTGAAAGATTTATCAAAGGTGGATTAACATTTAGGAAAATCTTATTTAAAAGAAGACCTCATCTTAGTTAAATCCGGCAGCTTAGCTTACTTATGAAAAACATCCAACTCCTCTATTCCTTCCTCCTGTCTGCCTGGGACAGGACCTGCTGTCCATCCTAACTGAGTTCCCCCAGCACCCAGGTCGCCACTCATCCCAGCTCCTCCCACCAGCCAACCCGAGTAACATCCAGTCTACCTTGTGCTTGCTAGGGCCATGTCCCAGGTCCTAGCCCCTCTGTTCCTCTCTCCCATCTGCCTGAGACAGGACCCACTCTCCATCGCAGTTGAGTTTCCCCAGCAACCATGTCACCACTCATCCCAGCTCCTCTCACCAGTTGGCCTGAGCAACACCCAGGGTGCCTTGGGCTTACATGGGCCACGTCCCAGATCCCAGCCCCTCTGTCCCTCTCTCCAGTCCACCTGGAACAGGACCCGCTGTCCATCCCAGGTAAGTTCTCCCAGCACCAAGGTCACCACTCATCCCAGCTCCTCCCAACAGCTGGCCCGAGCAACACCCAGGGTGCCTTGAGCTTGCATAGGCCACGTCCCAGATCCCAGCCCCTCTCTTCCTTCCTAACGTCTGCCTGGGACAGGACTCACTCTCCATCCCAGGTGAGTTCCACGAGCATCCAGGTTGCCCCTTGTCCCAGCTCTTCCTGCCAGCCAGCACAAGCAACACCCAGACTGTCTTGGGTTTACATGGTCCAAGCCCTGGGTCCCAGCCCCCCTGCCTCTCCGGCCATCTCGGGACCCTCGCTGGTGGTACAGGGAGGACACACTACTACTCAGAATTCAACAGAGTCCAAAGAAAACTCAAGCAAAGCTCTAGGGTACAAAAGCTTTACATCTGAAGTCCTCTAAAATCATCCTATCACCTGGGAGAGAATCTTCACTTCCAGCCCAGAGATAAGTAAACCTCTTTCTTAAATCATATTGCTCCTTTCTAGTATTAATCACTGTAAATTAACTTTTCCATACAGCCACCTCAAAAAATATATACAACTCCAGGGATTATACCACTCACCCTTACATATCACCAAGGTACTAAATCATAAAAGTGCACTACCATACTAATATTCACCCTCTGTCTACTTAACCTGACTTAACTGATGTACTAACAGCCTAATAGCCTCATCTAGGAAATAATACTAAACAGACAAAAATACCCAATTCCAAGGCAAACACTAGTAATAACTGGCTGAGAATAGTAATACTAAATAAATCAGTTCAGTCAAAAACACACAGAAACTGAAAGGTCTTAAGAGACAAAACAACAATGTCCAAGTCAAAGTGCAGATCTATGAGAAACAACACCCAAGAAGACCAATCTCCCACCGAAAGAATTAACCCATAATGATGGATTCCAACCAGAACAAACTCACAGAAAATAGCCAGAAAAACCAGACCCAAGATAACGACTTTCAAAGCATTGATCATTACCATGATCAATGCTATGAAAGAGTAATTCTGGAAGGAGTTAAACAACTGCAGCAACCACTTTGAACAGGAACACAACAGACACTTGGAGGAGCTGAGAAAAACAATTCAAGAAACAAAAATAGGCATAGAGCAGTTAAAACAGTCTCA
This sequence comes from Typhlomys cinereus, assembly GCA_023101885.1. NCBI lineage: Eukaryota > Metazoa > Chordata > Mammalia > Rodentia > Platacanthomyidae > Typhlomys > Typhlomys cinereus. Next base: position 1,607,837 of record JALPQD010000061.1, read on the forward strand.
AGCATACTTTAAAATGGTACTAAAAGACAAGTTATCTTCAACCCAGAACTCAACAGAGAACTAATGAAGCAGAAAATAGATTTTCAGATCTTGAAGACAAAATGGGAGTATGGTTGGAGAATCCCCCACCGGACCAGCCGGAGGAAGAAGGGAAATGACGGAGCCTCAAGGCTGCGAGGTGAATGATCGAGCTGGTGATGGGGTCACCACCCAGACCCCGGGAGTCAGGCGAGAAGCATCACAAAGACGACGAGTTGGCCACAGACTCAATGTTACTCAGGAAGTGTTTGGACTTACATAGGGTTGGGGTCCAATCAGGTGTAGCCATTCCTCTACTCAGGGGAGGGGGGAGCAGCCACCAATCATTTAGCTGGGTGTCCAGGTGAGATGGTCACTTCCCATTGGCTGTTCATCCCTTCTTCCCATTGATTGTTCAAGTCAAAGTGCAGATCCATGAGAAACAACACCCAAGAAGACCAATCTCCCACTGAAAGAATTAATCCATTAGTTGTTCATCTGTCCACCATTTGGTTGTCCATCCCACTGCCTGTATGGTTTCTTCTCAGGCTTATCTGTAGCCAGACCTCCTGGATTCAGGAGCCCAGGCTAGGGCCTCCCTGAATTGATAGTGCCACAGAGTATTAACCAGCTAAATGGAAGAGGTTGTTAAAGCCTACTTGAGAGAAATATTCAAGAGTTATGGCACACCTTGAAGAAGCCTAACATGTGCATTCATGGAATACCAGAGCAAGAATCCCAAAATACAACACCTGAGGAAATTTTTCAAATTATCATAAATGAAAACTTCCCTCAACTAAAGAATGAGAGGCCCATCCAAATACAAGAGGCATTACACACTCCAAACAGATATGACCAAAATAGAAAATCGCCATGGGAAAAAATAGTCAAAACACTCCACATTTAAGACAGAAAAGGTGCTGAGAGCTTCAAGGGGAAAAAAGTCCTTTTAAAGGTAAATCTATTAAAATAACAAATGACTTCTCCCACTTTTATTACATCTACCTTTGAATGTGCTTTTATCACAAGACTCTAACAACTTTTTGTCTCTGGCCAGGGGGTAACATACAATGCCCACCAGGATGGAGTGAAGGGCATTGCAGGAGCAGCAAAACTGCAAAAGAAAATCAACAAACCACAATCCAGAACTTCAGAGACTCTATATCAACCACCTAGAACTAGGCCAGCTTAGTCTCTCCCCATCTTGAAGCTCAGGGAAATTTGCGGAAGAGGGGGCGGTAAGAGTGTAAGAGCATAAGGATGGGAGGAGCAATGATATGTAAGATACTCTATACTAGTTAGGGCTGAAGCAATCATAATTGGACTTTGCATGCCCTGCGCATTGTCCAACACACTGTTGACCTCACAAAGTCTAGCATCTGCTAAAGGCACCAAGATCCTTGGAGGCAAAGAATTGGCAGCCACAGCAGTGTTCCTATACCTAAGGGGAACACGGGAAAGGGTTCGGCAAAAGGCCACTGGGTCCTTGTACGTCATCGGAGAGGAGGGCCCAGAGGAAAATCAGTCATGCACAAGAAAGGACTCTCTGGGAATTGGGGTGGGAGGCACTGGGGGATGGGGAGGGGAGAGGGGTGGGGAGGGGGAGCAGGGGGTACGGGGGGAGGAGGAGGGAGGGAGGGAACTGGTGTACCTAATAAGTTTGTATGAGCTGAAATAAAAAAAAAATCTTTTGATAACTTCAAAAAACAAAACAAAACAAAAAAAAAACAAATGACTTCTCAATGGAAGCAGTAAAAGGAAGAAGAGGTTAGAGAGACGTACTTCAACTATTAAATGAGCAAAAATGTCAACCCAGGCTGATATACCTGGCAAACTTATCTGATATAATTGAGGGAGCAATAAAAGTTTTTCAGCACAAAGACAACTTGAATACATACATGTCTAGTAAACCCGACCTTCAAAAAATGCTAGAAATGATACTCAAGACTGAAGAAAATACAAGCATATTCAGGAGGACAGAAGAGAAGTACAATAACACCAAAACCTAAAAGCCAAATAATACACTTACAAAAGCCACTAAACACAAAAAAAGTCCAGAATTAAAAGTAATTTCTCCATTTTAACATTAAATGTCAATGGAATTAACTCACCGACCAAGAGACACAGATTACAAACTTGGATTAAAAACCACAACAAATCAATCTACTGCCTGCAGGAGACTTATCTCACCACAAAAGATAGGCACATCCTAAAAATAAATGGCTGGTCTAAAATTCTGCAAACTAATGGAACCAGGAAACAGGCTGAGGTAACCATTATGTTATCAAAGTGGACTTCAAACCAAAAAAATATCATAAGAGACATACATAGATGGATACTACATTTTAGAAACAGTTACAATTAATCCGAAAGAGTTCACAATACTGAACATATATGAACCCAATATGGGCACCTCCACATTCATTAAGCAAACCCTACAGCATCTGAAGCAAGAAATAAACACCCAAATGATAATTCTTGGGGATTTCAATACCACCCTCTCAATATGGGATAGATCAACAGGCCAAAAGCTTAACAGAGAATGAAACTCTTACTGAAATGGACACTACAGATCTCTATCAAACTTTTCATTCATGAACCAAAGAATACACAATTCTCTCAGCAGCACATGGAACTTTCTCCAAAATAGATCACATATTGGGTCATAAAAAGAATCTACACATGTACAGGAAAGTTGAAATTCTAGCCTGTACCCTATCAGACCACCATGGTCTAAAGCTTGACATCCACAACACAAAAAACAACAGAAAATACACTAACTCCTGGAAACTCAACACTATGATGCTGAAGGAGAATTGGATTCAGAACGAAATTAAAAAGGAATTTCAAGATTTTCTGAAAGTGAACGATAATGAGAATACAATTTATCAAAATCTTTGGGACACAATGAAAGCTGTCCTAAGAGGTAAGTTCATAGTTCTTAATGCCTACATCAAAAAAATGGAAACATCACAAATAAATAACAACAGTGCAGCTTAAAGCATTGGAGACACTAGAGCAATTTGATCCCAAAAGCAGCAAAAGAGAGGAGATTAACAAAATAAGGGGAGAAATATCTGAATTTGAGATTAGGAAAATGATAGAGAGAATCCACCAGTCAAAAAGCTGGTTCTTTGAAAAAAATCAGTAAGATTGACACACCCCCTAGCTAAATTAACCAAAGGCAAGAGAGAGAAAACACAAATTAACAAAATTAGAAATGAAAATGGAGTTATCACTACTGATACCCAAGAAATCCAGAAAATTATAACATCATATTTCAAAAACTTATACTCTGTGAAATTTGACAACACAATCCCACGTATAGATGCCAGGCAGAAGTGGGGGCGGCCTGCGCTTCTGGTCCTGGTAGGGCAGAGCCTGTGAATCCCGGGGCAGAAGGAGGTGGAGGCATCCATGGTGGTTCCCGAATTCGTCCGTGGTCCTACACACACACACACACACACACACACACACACGCCCACATACATATGCATGTGTGCACAGTTGAATAAATAAAAAAAAAGAAATGGATGAATTCCTAAGCAAGCACAGCTAACCGAAATTGAATTAGAGAGTTGTGAATTATATAAATATTCCTATAACATATGAGGAAATTGATGAAGTTATCTCAAATCTTCCCACCAAAAAGTGTCCTGGACCAGATGGATTCAGCAGAGTTCTACCAGATATTTAAGGAGATATTAACACCAATACTCCTTAAACTGTTTCATCAAATGGAAAAGGAAGGAAAACTACCAAAGTCTTTCTATGAAGCTAATATCATCTTAATCCCCAAACCTAATAAAGATACACTTAAAAAAGAAAACTATAGGCCAATCTCTTTGATGAATACAGATGCAAAGATTCTCAATAAAGTCTTAGCAAATCGCATGCAAAAACATATCAAAAAGATCATTCACGAGGATCACATAGGCTTTATCCCAGGCACACAAGGTTGGTTCAACATATGCAAATCAATTAACATAATTCACCATACAAACAAGTCCAAAATTCAAGACGACATGATACTCTCGATAGATGCAGAAAAAGCTTTTGACAAGATCCAACAACCTTTTTTGATCAAAACCGTAGAGACAGTTGAAATGAAAGAAACCTTTATCAATATAATAAAAGCTGTATACAACAGGCCAACAGCAAATATTACACTCAAAGGGGAAAAACTTGAAGGATTCCTGCTTCGATCAGGAACTAGACAAGGCTGTCCACTCTCACCACTTCTATTCAATATTGTACTGGAAGTCTTAGCTGAAGCCATAAGACAAGAAAGGGAGATAAAAGGGATTCAAATTGGCAAGGAAGAAGTCAAGTTATCTCTATTTGTAGATGACATGATCATATACCTGAGTGATACTGAAAACTCTACCAGGAAGCTCCTGGAACTAATACAGGATTCAGCAGGGTGGCAGGATACAAAATAAATGTACAAAAACCAGTGGCCTTCCTATATGCCCAGAATGAAAAAAGTGAAAAAGCTCTGAGAGAGGACTGGAAAGGTGGCTCAGGGGTTAAGCCTCTGCCTTGCAGGCGTAAGGTCCTGAGTTCGGATCCCAGATCCCACGTAGACACGCCAGGCGGAAGCGGGGCGGCTTGCGCTTCTGGTCCTGGTAGGGCGGAGCCTGTGAATCCCGGGCAGAAGGAGGTGGAGGCGGCCATGGTGGTTCCCGATTCGTCCGTGGTTCTACACACACACACACACGCGCGCACACACACCTACATATGCACACACACACAATTGAATAAATAATAAAAATTAAAAAAAAAAAAGCTCTGAGAGAAACAATCCCATTTACTATACTCCCTAAAAATACGAAATACCTTGGAATAAACCTAACCAAGGAAGTAAGAGACCTATACAATGAAAACTTTAAAACCCTAAAGAAAGAAATTGCATAATACACCAGAAGGTGGAAATACCTCCCATATTCCTGGATTGGTATTATCAATATCATAAAAATGACTATCCTACCAAAGGCAATATACAGATTCACTGCTATACCAATCAAAATCTCAAAGCAATTCTTTAAAGAGGTTGATCAAATATTCTCAAAATTCATATGGAGGCACAAAAGACCCAGGATATCAAAAACAATCCTGAGTAACAAAAAAACTGGAGGTATCACCATACCAAAACTTAATCTATACTACAAATCCATAGTTATAAAAACAACCTGGTACTGACTCCAAAATAGACACACAGATCAACGGATAAGAGTTGAAGACTTACATATAAGCCCACACAATTATAGCCATTTGATCTTTGACATAGGGGCCCATAAAGTCCAATGGAAAAAAGAATAGCATCTTCAACAAATGGTGCTGGCAAAACTGGATGTCCACATGCATGAAGATTAAAACTGGATCTGCACTTGTCATCATATACAAGACTTAATTCCAAATGGATCAAGGACCTCAATATAAGGCCAGAGACTCTAAAAACCTTAGTTGAAAGTATCGAAACTCCCTCCAGGTGATTGGACTAGGCCAACAGTTCCTAGTCGGAAATCCAATTGCATAGTCTATACAACCAACACTCAACAGATGGGATCTTATGAAATTAAAGAGCTTCTGTTCAGATAGAAAGATTGTAACTCATGCACAAAGGCAACCCACAGAATGGGAGAAAATCTTCACTAACCACATATCTGATAGAGCTCTAATTATCCAGAGTGCACACAGAACTTAGAAAACTAAACACCAAGAATACAAATAGCCCAATTAAAAATGGGCCTTGGAATTTAAAAGAAACCTTACCAGGGAAGAAATTGAAATGTCTAAGAATTATCTTAAAAATGCTCCACATCCTACCCATCAGGGAAATGCAAATCCAAAGCTCCCTAAGATACATCTCACCCCGGTCAGGATGGCAAAAATGCACAATACAAACAACACCAAGTGCTGGAGGGGATGTGAAGAGAAGGGAACTCTCCTACATTGCTGGTCAGAATGCAGGCTTATACAACCACTTTGGTGAGCTGTCTGGAGATTCTCAAAGATATTAAAGATTGAAATGCCATATGACCCTCCTATTCCACTTTTGGGAATAACCCCCCATAAATCAAAAATTCACCTTGATAGCACAAGCACAGCCATGTTCATTGCAGCACTGTTCACAATAGCAACGTTGTGGAATCAACCCAAATGCTCAACAGTTGACAAGTGGATAAGGAAAATGTGATACATTTATACAATGGAATACTACTGAGCCATCAAAAATGATGAATTAATGCAATTTTCTGGAAAATGGATGGAATTAGAAAAAAAATATATTGAGCGAATTATCCCAGACACAGAAAATTTTTTTATTATTATTTTATTCAACTGTGTGCATGTGAGTGTGTATGTGCACTCGTGTGTGTGTCTGTGTGTGTGTTTTGTGTGTGTGTAGAACCACGGACGAACTCGTGAACCATGGATGCCTCCACTTCCTTCTGCCCGATTCACAGGCTCCGCCCTACCAGGACCAGAAGCGCAGGCCGCCTCCACTTCCGCCTAGCATCTATACGTGGGATCTGGGATCCGAACTCAGGACCTTCCGCCTGCAAGGTGGAGGCTTAACCCCTGAGCCACCTCTCCAGACCCAGACACAGAAAATTAAGCACCATATGTGCTCCCAAATAGGTGGATTCTAGTACCAAACCCACTTAGAGACACTCAAAGATAAATCTCTGTAATACCTGCAGTAATTGCAAAGTACCAAACCCACTTAGTGACACACTCAAAGATAAATCTCTGTAATACCTACAGTAATTGCAAAGATTATAAGCAGGGAGGGAAGAAGAAGAAGGGCCCCACCAAAAACAAGGAGAGAGGGGATCATGCTACGACAGAGAAAATAGACCACCATCATGGACTGCAACTAAGTAATGAGACATCTGGTTGGGCTTACAGACTTTCCTTATTGATCACTTGCATCAAATGGGGTACGATCTCACCAGAAAGGGAAGGCATAGAGTCTGGCAATTAGAAGGTAACCATTCTGCAAATGGTCTCCTACTCTTATTCCATCTACCTTTGAATCTACTCTTTTTTTTCGTTAGATAAACAAATTTATTTTTAAATTTAGTCAACATACATAATTAACTTCAATAGAATAAGTTTAAAAACCTCTCAAAGGCCATCTTCTCTAAAAGAGATTTTCCCACGATAGTAACCAGATGTAACCTAGCCCATCTTATCTGGCAAGGGTCAAAATGTAGCTTTGCTGCTCTCCCACACAAATTTACACTAATCTACACACAAGGAAAGAACAACCTTGTTTTGTTTTGAGAAAAAAAAAAAACTAGATATGAGATCAACCACAACACAAAGAAAAAAAGCTGCACTAACTAAGTTAAGTAACAGATGATGCTGGTGTGAATTTTTATTTTATTTTTATTTTTTATGCTGTTACTGTGTGCATTCTCAGCTAGAGGGTTGGTTAACATGTGCTAGAATGAGGACTTATGTGAGGTTCAATATGCACAGCATTTTTCTTCTATGAAAACAAGTGCAGTCTAGTTAGAGAAACCAACTGAACTCTCATTTACACACCTTAATGACAAGACCCCACCACCTACAAATGTAAAACATTTAATTTAAAAATGTTGACACTACAATATATAAAATAGCTATTATAAATGCACATAGTGTATTCTGCCAGGTTTACTTTTTTTTAAGGAAAAAGTTACACTGTGGTTAAGACTTGCATCTTCAACTCTTGAAAAAGCCCACATTCTGTCACAGTGATGTATGGTTAGACTTAACAACCCCAATGTTAAACACTTGGATCAAGTCATAACCAGTTTTATTGCAAAAGTACCCTGTACACATTTATCAACTCTAGTATCTTAATATCTACCCAGCAAGTCAGTAACGTACAGAAACATGCATCATGTGAAGCAAGAAATATCACCCATCCCTTCTACATATTAGCAACTCCTCACTCCAAGCCACAGTGCATCACTGAGGTCTGTGAACAGTCACTTTCGAGTTCATACTGAGTGAAAGATGGAATGACTTAAGTACAAAAGCAACATATTATAAGCAATTTCTTATTAAAAAAGTCACAAATTAAACCAAAGTATTTTACAGAATTTACTATAAACTGCCATAAAAACCGCCTTTACTTAAGCTCTCTCTCCCCGTATCCAGCAAGCCAACTGGATGTCCTTGGGCATGATGATGATTCTTAGCATGGATGGCACACAGATTAGTATTTTCGAACAACCACACCAGATATGCCTCACTGGCCTCCTGCAGTGCGCCGATGGCCACTCTCTGGAACTGCCAGTCAATCTTGAAGTCCTGCCCGATATCCCGCACCAGCCTCTGGAATTGCAGCTTCGGGATCAGCAACTCTGTTGACTTCTGGTAGCATAGATCTCGCACAGGGTCACAGTGCCTGGTCTGTAGCGGTGGGGCTTCTTCACTCTGTGGTGGACAGCACACTTTTCCGGGCGCCTTTGGTGGCCAGCTGCTTGCGAGGGGCTTTGCCACCTGTGGACTTATGAGCGGTCTGCTTGGTTCAGGCCATCTTCTCTCACCCACAGCCGAGTCTCTGGTCATGCTCCCCTGTCGCCCCGCCCCGCTGCTGTCCAAGGAGCTGGGAATGCCAAAAGACAGAATGACACTCACTCAATGAATGACCAAACCCCTCTTAATCTACTCTTATAATCAGACTCTATTTTAGCAGCCTTTTATCTCTGACCATGGGTTGACATCCAATATCCATCAGGATGGAGCCAAGGGCAGTGCAAGAGCAGCAAGATTGAAAAAAAAAAATCAACAAACCATAATTCGGAAAATCAGAGACTCTACATCAACCACTTGGAAACATGCCAGCCTAATCTTTCCCCATCCTAAAGCTCAGGAAATTTTGTAGAACAGGGGGCGGTAAGATTGTAAGAGCCTAAAGATAGGGAGGAGCAATGATATGCAAGATACTCCATACAAGTTAGGGCCAAAGTAATCATAATAGGAATTTGCATGACCTGCACAATGACCAACATATCATTGAACCCAAAGTCTAGCATGGATCACAGGCACTAGGATCCTTAGAGGGAAAGAATTAACAGCCACAATAGTGTTCCTATACTAAAGGAGAACACACACACAAAAAAAGAGCTCTAGGCATTGCCACTGAGTCCTTACACCTCATCAGAGAGGAGGACCCAGAGGAAAGTTTGACATGCACATTAAAGGATGCTCCAGGAAGGGGGGGAGGGGGCACTGGGAGAAAGGGAGGGAGAGGGAAAGGAAAAGGAAAAGATGGAGAGGGAGCAAGGGGATCCAGGAAGGGTTAGAGGGAGGGTATCAACTTTGTATGAGTGGAAGAAATAAAAAATAAAATTAAAAAAAGAAAAAATTATGAAAAACATCAGCAAGGAAAAGCATCCTCATCCATGGGTCTGGTTCCTACATTTTCTCTGAGGAGATACAAGGTGCTGAAGCCATAGCTTCATTCCAAAATTCCTCAAGGCCAGCAGTCTTAACCTTTAGGCCTCTTGTCTCTAGGAGAGATTTTTAAGACACATACTGGGAGACCAGTATCTCTGAAGCAGAACATACAGCCAAGAAAGGGGGAGTCAAGAGTTACAGGAAGAAGAGGAGGGAAGGGATGTCGGCAGGGGATGGAGTCCCTCTCCCCCACGGACCTGTTAGCCCTGTGCAGAGTTCTCAACCTGGGAGGGGGAGGGGAGGCATGTGGAGGAAGAACAAAGGGCTATTTTGGGTTATCTCCACAAGTTTCATTATAGCAACTAATCACTTCCTCAGTGGACGATCCTTTAAGTCTTTTATGATGCCAAAGAGGATGGGAACAAAAGGGGTGGGAGCATATGGTCTTCCTGGACTTCCCTCTTATGGGCCAAGAAAAGCACTTCTATTTGGATGTGTGGCTCCCATACATTTTTTAGAGAAATCCAAGGAACTAAGATTAAAGTTTCCTCCCAAAAATCTTCTAAGTCCTTCGGTTTCACTTTGATCCTACGTAAGCATAGTAGAGCCTTAAGACCAGTCAGCTGGGGTGCCTTCTGATGGGGCAGTAAGTTCCATATAATGGAGAGGAAAGGTTCTAATGGAGCAGAGATGACTAGGAGGTGAGCAGACAAGGCAAAAAAGCACAGAAAATAAAAAGCAATGACTAAAACCAAGGTCAAAGAGAAAATAACTTCTAAAAGGGTAACCAATGTCCAAAGAGAGACCTAGTGCAGGACATATGCAGAGATGTTTTGGATCTAATTGTCCTGTGCTTAACGAGTGATTTCAGGGATTCATTACTTCTCTAGGCCATATGCCCCCAGTCAGACCAATTCAATATAATCAAACCTGGGCTTCGAGTTCTGAGGGAACCAATTTCTCATGTGAACTCACCTGGAAAAGCCTTGGTTTAGAGGGGCTCTTTGATCATGGAAAAATCAAACGAGCGATTGTGTTCCTAATCTTAGAGCACAACAATGGACAAACAGGGAAAGGGGAAGAGAAGGAGGCTACCTGCTCACCTTCAGGCACCATAAGGGCTGCTCATCAAACTTTACCGGAAAGGGTGTCTTGTCCACACTGAAGGCAGCACCACCCCAGTTGGAGCATTAGATGTTGCCAAATCCTCACCAGGCCAGCCGGGGGGAAAAGGGGAAACAGCAGGGGACTTGTGGGCTCGAGGCGTGAGCTTGCGGTAAATGGGCAAATGGGAGTCAGGTGAGAAGCAACAGGAAGAGGACAAGTTGGCTGCAGACTCAGCTTTATTCAGGAAGTTTTTGGGTTTATATAGTGTCAGGATCCAATCAGGTGTTTGCCATCCCTCTGTTTAGGGGAGGGGGGCAGCCACCAATCATTTACCTATTTACTAGGTGTCCAAGTTAGATGGCCGCTTCCCACTGGTTGTTCATCCCTTTTTCCCATGGTTGTCCATCCCTCTGCCTGTATGATTCCTCTATTGGGATATGTCTGGGGCATATCCAAATTTTCTCAGTCTTGTCTGTAGCCAGACCTCCTGGGTTTGTGAGCACAGGCTAGGTCCTCCCTGAATTGATAGTGTCACAAGCTATGATGACGTTTAGCTCTTTGTGACCATTATGAACTCTCAATGACCACTATGAGCTATGGGCACTTGAGCTTTCTATGACAACTTTGAGCTCTCTATGACCACTTTGAGTTGTCCATACTACTGTGAGCTCTCTGTGAGCAGTATGACCTATGTCCACATTGAGTTCCCCTGAACACCATGAGCTATGACTACTTTGATGTCTTTATGACCTCTATGACATGTGATCACTGTGAGTTCTCTATGTTCATTAGGAGCTCTCTATGACCACTATGAGCTATGACCACTGTGAGCTATTCATGACCATTATGAGCTTTGACCCCTGTCATCTCTCTATGACCACTATGAACAATAACCATTAAGAGCTCTCAATGGTATCTGTGAGGTATTAGAACTAGGCACATTGTATGCCAACTATGAGCTCTCTATAACCACTATGAGTGTTCTGTGGCCACTGTGAGCTATGACCACTGTGTGATCACTTTGACCACTAGGTGCTATGACTACTGTGAACTCTTGACTATTATAAGCTCTCCATGACTACTGTGAGCTGTGACCACAGTGAGATCTCTATTACCAGTATGATCTATGACCAGTGTGAGCTCTCTCTGACCTCTAAAAAACTCTCTATGCAAAGTAGTAGCTCTGAACGTTGTGAGCTCTGTGTGATCACTATAAATTATGAACACTGTGATCTTTTTATCACCACTTTGAGCTATGACCACTGTGAGCTTTCTATGGCCACTATGAGCTCTGTCTGACCATGACCAGTATGATTTATGACCACTGTTAGCTCTCTACCACTACTATGAACTATGAACATTTTGAGCTCTCAAGGATGATTATGAGTTCTCTATGACCACTGTGACCTATGACCACTATGAGCTCACTATGACCACATTGACATGACCACTGTGACCTCTCAATGGTCTCTGTGAGCTATGACCATTATGAGCTCTATATGCCCACTATGATCTATGAACACTGTGATCTCTCTTAGAGCACTGTGAGCTGTCTATGACAATTATGAACCAAAACCAGTATGAGTTCTGTATGTCCATTAAGAGCTTTCTATGTCCATTTATAGTTAGGACTACTGTGAGCACTCTATGACCCCTGTATCTCTCTATGAGCAATGTGATCTGTGACCAATGTGAACTCTTATGACCAGTATGAGCTATGACCACTGCAATGTCTTTATGTCTATTATGATCTATGGCCACTGTGTGCTATCAATGACTACTGTGAGCTTTTTATGACCACTATGAACTATGCCCATTGTGAACTCCCTACTTCTCTAATATACTTCTCTAATATCTATGACCTTTGTAAGCTCTCATTGTCCATTATGTGCTGTCTATAACTACTGTGAGCTATGAGCACTATGAGTTGTCTATAGCAATGGTAAGCTCTCTACGACCACTAATATCTATTAACACCATGTGATCTGTGTGACCACTATGAGTTATTAGTACTTTGATATTTTATTGTTCATTATGAGCTCTATTACCACTGTGAGCTGTGACCACTTTGAGCTCTGTATGATCACTATGAACTATGAACTCTGTGATTTCTCTATGAGCACTATGAGCTCTCTATGTGCACTGTGAGCTATGATCACTATGAACTTTCTATGAGAACTATGAAGTATGACTACTGTGAGCTCTTCATGTCCACGATGACCTGTGGTTACTGTGAGCTCTCTATGGTCTCTGTGACCTCTCTATGACCACTGTGAGTTATGAACACTGTGATTTCTTCAACACCATGATAAGTTATGACCATTGTGTGCTGTCTATACTGATTATGAGTCCTCTATGACCACTGTTAGCTTTGACCAATGTAAGCTCTATGACCACTATGAACTATAACCACTGTGAGCTCCCTACAACCACTGTGAGTTCTCTTTGAGCATTTTATGCTCGCTATAGCCACTGTGATCTCTCTATGACTACTGTGAGATATTACCACTGTGAGCTCTTTATTACTTCTATGAACTATGAGCACTCTGAACTCTCAATTTCCATTATTAGTTCTCAATGATCGCTGTGATGTATGACCACTGTAAGCGCTGTATGTCCACAGTGTGCTCTCTATGAGTCCTGTGAGCTATGATCACCATGAGCTCTCTATGACTACTATGAGATATGACTACTGTGAGCTCTTTGTGACCACTATGATCTATGACCACTGTGAGATCTCTAGGTCCATTATGCACTGTGTATGACCACTATGAGCTTTGATCACTGTGATCTATTTGTGAAAACTATGCGATATTATCACTGTTAGATCTCATTTTCCATCATGAGCTCTCTATGATCACTGTTAGCTCTGACCAATGTAAGCTCTATGACTATTATGAGCTATAACCACTGTGAGCTCCCTATAATCACTGTAAACTCTCTTTGAGCATTTTATGCTCGCTATGACCATTGTAATCTTTGATCACTATGAATTATGATGAGTGTGAGGTATCTATCACCTTTATGACTCATAATGACTGTGACCTCTCGATGACACTGAGAGCAATGACCACTGTTACCACTCATTGTCCACTCTGAATTCTCTATGTCCAATAGGAGCTATGACCACTTTAAGCTCTCTATGACCACTATAACCCCTCTATGACCATTATGGGGTCTATATACAACTAAGGGCTAAGGCCAATGTGAGTTCTCTATGAACACTAGGACCTATGACTACTGCGAGCTCTATATGACAACTGTGAACTATGACCACTGTGAGCTCTTTATGACCACTATGAGCTTTCACCGCAGTTACATCTTTATGTCTACTATGAGCTATGGCTCCTGTGATCTCCCTGTAAGTATTATGATCTATGAGCTCTTTATGACGACTATGAGCTCTTTTGGACCCTATGATCTCTCTATGACAATTATGATCTTTATATGACAATAAAGAGATATGACCACTGTGATCTCTCTGTGAACAGTGTGATCTATAGTCACTCCTAGTGCTCTATGAACACTATGAACTCATTACGATAACTGAGCTCTCAATCACCACTATATGCTCTCTATGACCACTATAACATATAACAATGTGAGCTCTCTATGATCACTATGATTTATGACCACTGTGACCTCTCTAACACCATTATTAGCTATGACTACTGTGAGCTATGACCACTATGAGCTCTCTATGACAACTATGAGCTCTCTATGACTACTATAAACTTCTGTGAGCTTTATATGACCACTCTGAGCTCTCTATGGCAACTGTGATCTCCCTATGACTACTATAAGGTATGACCACTATGAGCTCTTCATGTCAACTTTGATCTATGACCACTCGGAGCTCTCCAAGTCCATAATGAGTGATTCTATGACCACTATTAGCTATGACAACTGGAGCTATCTATGATCACTATGAGCTATGACCACTGTGAGCTATTCATGACCATTATGAGCTTTGACCCTGTCATCTCTCTATGACCACTATGAACAATAACCATTAAGAGCTCTCAATGGTATCTGTGAGGTATTAGAACTAGGCACATTGTATGCCAACTATGAGCTCTCTATAACCACTATGAGTGTTCTGTGGCCACTGTGAGCTATGACCACTGTGTGATCACTTTGACCACTAGGTGCTATGACTACTGTGAACTCTTGACTATTATAAGCTCTCCATGACTACTGTGAGCTGTGACCACAGTGAGATCTCTATTACCAGTATGATCTATGACCAGTGTGAGCTCTCTCTGACCTCTAAAAAACTCTCTATGCAAAGTAGTAGCTCTGAACGTTGTGAGCTCTGTGTGATCACTATAAATTATGAACACTGTGATCTTTTTATCACCACTTTGAGCTATGACCACTGTGAGCTTTCTATGGCCACTATGAGCTCTGTCTGACCATGACCAGTATGATTTATGACCACTGTTAGCTCTCTACCACTACTATGAACTATGAACATTTTGAGCTCTCAAGGATGATTATGAGTTCTCTATGACCACTGTGACCTATGACCACTATGAGCTCACTATGACCACATTGACATGACCACTGTGACCTCTCAATGGTCTCTGTGAGCTATGACCATTATGAGCTCTATATGCCCACTATGATCTATGAACACTGTGATCTCTCTTAGAGCACTGTGAGCTGTCTATGACAATTATGAACCAAAACCAGTATGAGTTCTGTATGTCCATTAAGAGCTTTCTATGTCCATTTATAGTTAGGACTACTGTGAGCACTCTATGACCCCTGTATCTCTCTATGAGCAATGTGATCTGTGACCAATGTGAACTCTTATGACCAGTATGAGCTATGACCACTGCAATGTCTTTATGTCTATTATGATCTATGGCCACTGTGTGCTATCAATGACTACTGTGAGCTTTTTATGACCACTATGAACTATGCCCATTGTGAACTCCCTACTTCTCTAATATACTTCTCTAATATCTATGACCTTTGTAAGCTCTCATTGTCCATTATGTGCTGTCTATAACTACTGTGAGCTATGAGCACTATGAGTTGTCTATAGCAATGGTAAGCTCTCTACGACCACTAATATCTATTAACACCATGTGATCTGTGTGACCACTATGAGTTATTAGTACTTTGATATTTTATTGTTCATTATGAGCTCTATTACCACTGTGAGCTGTGACCACTTTGAGCTCTGTATGATCACTATGAACTATGAACTCTGTGATTTCTCTATGAGCACTATGAGCTCTCTATGTGCACTGTGAGCTATGATCACTATGAACTTTCTATGAGAACTATGAAGTATGACTACTGTGAGCTCTTCATGTCCACGATGACCTGTGGTTACTGTGAGCTCTCTATGGTCTCTGTGACCTCTCTATGACCACTGTGAGTTATGAACACTGTGATTTCTTCAACACCATGATAAGTTATGACCATTGTGTGCTGTCTATACTGATTATGAGTCCTCTATGACCACTGTTAGCTTTGACCAATGTAAGCTCTATGACCACTATGAACTATAACCACTGTGAGCTCCCTACAACCACTGTGAGTTCTCTTTGAGCATTTTATGCTCGCTATAGCCACTGTGATCTCTCTATGACTACTGTGAGATATTACCACTGTGAGCTCTTTATTACTTCTATGAACTATGAGCACTCTGAACTCTCAATTTCCATTATTAGTTCTCAATGATCGCTGTGATGTATGACCACTGTAAGCGCTGTATGTCCACAGTGTGCTCTCTATGAGTCCTGTGAGCTATGATCACCATGAGCTCTCTATGACTACTATGAGATATGACTACTGTGAGCTCTTTGTGACCACTATGATCTATGACCACTGTGAGATCTCTAGGTCCATTATGCACTGTGTATGACCACTATGAGCTTTGATCACTGTGATCTATTTGTGAAAACTATGCGATATTATCACTGTTAGATCTCATTTTCCATCATGAGCTCTCTATGATCACTGTTAGCTCTGACCAATGTAAGCTCTATGACTATTATGAGCTATAACCACTGTGAGCTCCCTATAATCACTGTAAACTCTCTTTGAGCATTTTATGCTCGCTATGACCATTGTAATCTTTGATCACTATGAATTATGATGAGTGTGAGGTATCTATCACCTTTATGACTCATAATGACTGTGACCTCTCGATGACACTGAGAGCAATGACCACTGTTACCACTCATTGTCCACTCTGAATTCTCTATGTCCAATAGGAGCTATGACCACTTTAAGCTCTCTATGACCACTATAACCCCTCTATGACCATTATGGGGTCTATATACAACTAAGGGCTAAGGCCAATGTGAGTTCTCTATGAACACTAGGACCTATGACTACTGCGAGCTCTATATGACAACTGTGAACTATGACCACTGTGAGCTCTTTATGACCACTATGAGCTTTCACCGCAGTTACATCTTTATGTCTACTATGAGCTATGGCTCCTGTGATCTCCCTGTAAGTATTATGATCTATGAGCTCTTTATGACGACTATGAGCTCTTTTGGACCCTATGATCTCTCTATGACAATTATGATCTTTATATGACAATAAAGAGATATGACCACTGTGATCTCTCTGTGAACAGTGTGATCTATAGTCACTCCTAGTGCTCTATGAACACTATGAACTCATTACGATAACTGAGCTCTCAATCACCACTATATGCTCTCTATGACCACTATAACATATAACAATGTGAGCTCTCTATGATCACTATGATTTATGACCACTGTGACCTCTCTAACACCATTATTAGCTATGACTACTGTGAGCTATGACCACTATGAGCTCTCTATGACAACTATGAGCTCTCTATGACTACTATAAACTTCTGTGAGCTTTATATGACCACTCTGAGCTCTCTATGGCAACTGTGATCTCCCTATGACTACTATAAGGTATGACCACTATGAGCTCTTCATGTCAACTTTGATCTATGACCACTCGGAGCTCTCCAAGTCCATAATGAGTGATTCTATGACCACTATTAGCTATGACAACTGGAGCTATCTATGATCACTATGAGCTATGACCACTGTGAGCTATTCATGACCATTATGAGCTTTGACCCTGTCATCTCTCTATGACCACTATGAACAATAACCATTAAGAGCTCTCAATGGTATCTGTGAGGTATTAGAACTAGGCACATTGTATGCCAACTATGAGCTCTCTATAACCACTATGAGTGTTCTGTGGCCACTGTGAGCTATGACCACTGTGTGATCACTTTGACCACTAGGTGCTATGACTACTGTGAACTCTTGACTATTATAAGCTCTCCATGACTACTGTGAGCTGTGACCACAGTGAGATCTCTATTACCAGTATGATCTATGACCAGTGTGAGCTCTCTCTGACCTCTAAAAAACTCTCTATGCAAAGTAGTAGCTCTGAACGTTGTGAGCTCTGTGTGATCACTATAAATTATGAACACTGTGATCTTTTTATCACCACTTTGAGCTATGACCACTGTGAGCTTTCTATGGCCACTATGAGCTCTGTCTGACCATGACCAGTATGATTTATGACCACTGTTAGCTCTCTACCACTACTATGAACTATGAACATTTTGAGCTCTCAAGGATGATTATGAGTTCTCTATGACCACTGTGACCTATGACCACTATGAGCTCACTATGACCACATTGACATGACCACTGTGACCTCTCAATGGTCTCTGTGAGCTATGACCATTATGAGCTCTATATGCCCACTATGATCTATGAACACTGTGATCTCTCTTAGAGCACTGTGAGCTGTCTATGACAATTATGAACCAAAACCAGTATGAGTTCTGTATGTCCATTAAGAGCTTTCTATGTCCATTTATAGTTAGGACTACTGTGAGCACTCTATGACCCCTGTATCTCTCTATGAGCAATGTGATCTGTGACCAATGTGAACTCTTATGACCAGTATGAGCTATGACCACTGCAATGTCTTTATGTCTATTATGATCTATGGCCACTGTGTGCTATCAATGACTACTGTGAGCTTTTTATGACCACTATGAACTATGCCCATTGTGAACTCCCTACTTCTCTAATATACTTCTCTAATATCTATGACCTTTGTAAGCTCTCATTGTCCATTATGTGCTGTCTATAACTACTGTGAGCTATGAGCACTATGAGTTGTCTATAGCAATGGTAAGCTCTCTACGACCACTAATATCTATTAACACCATGTGATCTGTGTGACCACTATGAGTTATTAGTACTTTGATATTTTATTGTTCATTATGAGCTCTATTACCACTGTGAGCTGTGACCACTTTGAGCTCTGTATGATCACTATGAACTATGAACTCTGTGATTTCTCTATGAGCACTATGAGCTCTCTATGTGCACTGTGAGCTATGATCACTATGAACTTTCTATGAGAACTATGAAGTATGACTACTGTGAGCTCTTCATGTCCACGATGACCTGTGGTTACTGTGAGCTCTCTATGGTCTCTGTGACCTCTCTATGACCACTGTGAGTTATGAACACTGTGATTTCTTCAACACCATGATAAGTTATGACCATTGTGTGCTGTCTATACTGATTATGAGTCCTCTATGACCACTGTTAGCTTTGACCAATGTAAGCTCTATGACCACTATGAACTATAACCACTGTGAGCTCCCTACAACCACTGTGAGTTCTCTTTGAGCATTTTATGCTCGCTATAGCCACTGTGATCTCTCTATGACTACTGTGAGATATTACCACTGTGAGCTCTTTATTACTTCTATGAACTATGAGCACTCTGAACTCTCAATTTCCATTATTAGTTCTCAATGATCGCTGTGATGTATGACCACTGTAAGCGCTGTATGTCCACAGTGTGCTCTCTATGAGTCCTGTGAGCTATGATCACCATGAGCTCTCTATGACTACTATGAGATATGACTACTGTGAGCTCTTTGTGACCACTATGATCTATGACCACTGTGAGATCTCTAGGTCCATTATGCACTGTGTATGACCACTATGAGCTTTGATCACTGTGATCTATTTGTGAAAACTATGCGATATTATCACTGTTAGATCTCATTTTCCATCATGAGCTCTCTATGATCACTGTTAGCTCTGACCAATGTAAGCTCTATGACTATTATGAGCTATAACCACTGTGAGCTCCCTATAATCACTGTAAACTCTCTTTGAGCATTTTATGCTCGCTATGACCATTGTAATCTTTGATCACTATGAATTATGATGAGTGTGAGGTATCTATCACCTTTATGACTCATAATGACTGTGACCTCTCGATGACACTGAGAGCAATGACCACTGTTACCACTCATTGTCCACTCTGAATTCTCTATGTCCAATAGGAGCTATGACCACTTTAAGCTCTCTATGACCACTATAACCCCTCTATGACCATTATGGGGTCTATATACAACTAAGGGCTAAGGCCAATGTGAGTTCTCTATGAACACTAGGACCTATGACTACTGCGAGCTCTATATGACAACTGTGAACTATGACCACTGTGAGCTCTTTATGACCACTATGAGCTTTCACCGCAGTTACATCTTTATGTCTACTATGAGCTATGGCTCCTGTGATCTCCCTGTAAGTATTATGATCTATGAGCTCTTTATGACGACTATGAGCTCTTTTGGACCCTATGATCTCTCTATGACAATTATGATCTTTATATGACAATAAAGAGATATGACCACTGTGATCTCTCTGTGAACAGTGTGATCTATAGTCACTCCTAGTGCTCTATGAACACTATGAACTCATTACGATAACTGAGCTCTCAATCACCACTATATGCTCTCTATGACCACTATAACATATAACAATGTGAGCTCTCTATGATCACTATGATTTATGACCACTGTGACCTCTCTAACACCATTATTAGCTATGACTACTGTGAGCTATGACCACTATGAGCTCTCTATGACAACTATGAGCTCTCTATGACTACTATAAACTTCTGTGAGCTTTATATGACCACTCTGAGCTCTCTATGGCAACTGTGATCTCCCTATGACTACTATAAGGTATGACCACTATGAGCTCTTCATGTCAACTTTGATCTATGACCACTCGGAGCTCTCCAAGTCCATAATGAGTGATTCTATGACCACTATTAGCTATGACAACTGGAGCTATCTATGATCACTATGAGCTATGACCACTGTGAGCTATTCATGACCATTATGAGCTTTGACCCTGTCATCTCTCTATGACCACTATGAACAATAACCATTAAGAGCTCTCAATGGTATCTGTGAGGTATTAGAACTAGGCACATTGTATGCCAACTATGAGCTCTCTATAACCACTATGAGTGTTCTGTGGCCACTGTGAGCTATGACCACTGTGTGATCACTTTGACCACTAGGTGCTATGACTACTGTGAACTCTTGACTATTATAAGCTCTCCATGACTACTGTGAGCTGTGACCACAGTGAGATCTCTATTACCAGTATGATCTATGACCAGTGTGAGCTCTCTCTGACCTCTAAAAAACTCTCTATGCAAAGTAGTAGCTCTGAACGTTGTGAGCTCTGTGTGATCACTATAAATTATGAACACTGTGATCTTTTTATCACCACTTTGAGCTATGACCACTGTGAGCTTTCTATGGCCACTATGAGCTCTGTCTGACCATGACCAGTATGATTTATGACCACTGTTAGCTCTCTACCACTACTATGAACTATGAACATTTTGAGCTCTCAAGGATGATTATGAGTTCTCTATGACCACTGTGACCTATGACCACTATGAGCTCACTATGACCACATTGACATGACCACTGTGACCTCTCAATGGTCTCTGTGAGCTATGACCATTATGAGCTCTATATGCCCACTATGATCTATGAACACTGTGATCTCTCTTAGAGCACTGTGAGCTGTCTATGACAATTATGAACCAAAACCAGTATGAGTTCTGTATGTCCATTAAGAGCTTTCTATGTCCATTTATAGTTAGGACTACTGTGAGCACTCTATGACCCCTGTATCTCTCTATGAGCAATGTGATCTGTGACCAATGTGAACTCTTATGACCAGTATGAGCTATGACCACTGCAATGTCTTTATGTCTATTATGATCTATGGCCACTGTGTGCTATCAATGACTACTGTGAGCT
This sequence comes from Typhlomys cinereus, assembly GCA_023101885.1. Classification (NCBI taxonomy): domain Eukaryota; kingdom Metazoa; phylum Chordata; class Mammalia; order Rodentia; family Platacanthomyidae; genus Typhlomys; species Typhlomys cinereus. The sequence continues at coordinate 1,629,498 of JALPQD010000061.1, forward strand.
TTTTATGACCACTATGAACTATGCCCATTGTGAACTCCCTACTTCTCTAATATCTATGACCTTTGTAAGCTCTCATTGTCCATTATGTGCTGTCTATAACTACTGTGAGCTATGAGCACTATGAGTTGTCTATAGCAATGGTAAGCTCTCTACGACCACTAATATCTATTAACACCATGTGATCTGTGTGACCACTATGAGTTATTAGTACTTTGATATTTTATTGTTCATTATGAGCTCTATTACCACTGTGAGCTGTGACCACTTTGAGCTCTGTATGATCACTATGAACTATGAACTCTGTGATTTCTCTATGAGCACTATGAGCTCTCTATGTGCACTGTGAGCTATGATCACTATGAACTTTCTATGAGAACTATGAAGTATGACTACTGTGAGCTCTTCATGTCCACGATGACCTGTGGTTACTGTGAGCTCTCTATGGTCTCTGTGACCTCTCTATGACCACTGTGAGTTATGAACACTGTGATTTCTTCAACACCATGATAAGTTATGACCATTGTGTGCTGTCTATACTGATTATGAGTCCTCTATGACCACTGTTAGCTTTGACCAATGTAAGCTCTATGACCACTATGAACTATAACCACTGTGAGCTCCCTACAACCACTGTGAGTTCTCTTGAGCATTTTATGCTCGCTATAGCCACTGTGATCTCTCTATGACTACTGTGAGATATTACCACTGTGAGCTCTTTATTACTTCTATGAACTATGAGCACTCTGAACTCTCAATTTCCATTATTAGTTCTCAATGATCGCTGTGATGTATGACCACTGTAAGCGCTGTATGTCCACAGTGTGCTCTCTATGAGTCCTGTGAGCTATGATCACCATGAGCTCTCTATGACTACTATGAGATATGACTACTGTGAGCTCTTTGTGACCACTATGATCTATGACCACTGTGAGATCTCTAGGTCCATTATGCACTGTGTATGACCACTATGAGCTTTGATCACTGTGATCTATTTGTGAAAACTATGCGATATTATCACTGTTAGATCTCATTTTCCATCATGAGCTCTCTATGATCACTGTTAGCTCTGACCAATGTAAGCTCTATGACTATTATGAGCTATAACCACTGTGAGCTCCCTATAATCACTGTAAACTCTCTTTGAGCATTTTATGCTCGCTATGACCATTGTAATCTTTGATCACTATGAATTATGATGAGTGTGAGGTATCTATCACCTTTATGACTCATAATGACTGTGACCTCTCGATGACACTGAGAGCAATGACCACTGTTACCACTCATTGTCCACTCTGAATTCTCTATGTCCAATAGGAGCTATGACCACTTTAAGCTCTCTATGACCACTATAACCCCTCTATGACCATTATGGGGTCTATATACAACTAAGGGCTAAGGCCAATGTGAGTTCTCTATGAACACTAGGACCTATGACTACTGCGAGCTCTATATGACAACTGTGAACTATGACCACTGTGAGCTCTTTATGACCACTATGAGCTTTCACCGCAGTTACATCTTTATGTCTACTATGAGCTATGGCTCCTGTGATCTCCCTGTAAGTATTATGATCTATGAGCTCTTTATGACGACTATGAGCTCTTTTGGACCCTATGATCTCTCTATGACAATTATGATCTTTATATGACAATAAAGAGATATGACCACTGTGATCTCTCTGTGAACAGTGTGATCTATAGTCACTCCTAGTGCTCTATGAACACTATGAACTCATTACGATAACTGAGCTCTCAATCACCACTATATGCTCTCTATGACCACTATAACATATAACAATGTGAGCTCTCTATGATCACTATGATTTATGACCACTGTGACCTCTCTAACACCATTATTAGCTATGACTACTGTGAGCTACGACCACTATGAGCTCTCTATGACAACTATGAGCTCTCTATGACTACTATAAACTTCTGTGAGCTTTATATGACCACTCTGAGCTCTCTATGGCAACTGTGATCTCCCTATGACTACTATAAGGTATGACCACTATGAGCTCTTCATGTCAACTTTGATCTATGACCACTCGGAGCTCTCCAAGTCCATAATGAGTGATTCTATGACCACTATTAGCTATGACAACTGGAGCTATCTATGATCACTGTGAGCTATGACCACTGAGAGCTCTCTCTGACAAATGTGAACTATGACCACTGTAAGTTTTCAGCGAGCTCTGTGAGCTGTAAGCATTATGCAGTCTCTATTGCAACTGTGAGCTCTTTATGACCACTGTGAACTCTCTATGACCGCTTTGAACTATGACTACTATGTGTTATCTATGACCACTATGAAATATGACCACTATTAGCTCTCTATGAGCTATGTAAATTGTGAGTTCTCTAAGTCCATTATGAGCTCCCAATGTGAGCTATGATCACTGTGAGCTTTCTATGAATACTATGAACTCTATGACCACTGTGACCTCTCTATCACCTCTGCGAGATTTCCATGACCACTGTGAGCTATGACTATTTTGATCACTCTATGACCACTATGATCTATGACCATTGTGAACTCTCTATGTACATTACAAGCTTTCTATAATCACTGTGTTCTATGACCACTGTAAACTGTCTTTGAACACTATGACGTATGAGTGCTGTGAACTCTCTATGACCACTATGAGCTATAACCACTGTGAGCTCTCTGTGACCACTGTTACATATGACCATTGTGAACTCTCTATTACCAGCATAATTGATGACCAATGTGAACTCTCTGTGACACTATAAGCATTAACTACTGTGAGCTTTATTTGGCCAATATGAGCTATGATGATTTTAAGCTCTCTGTGACCATTCTGAGTTATAACCACTGTGAGCTCTTTTTTTCCACAATGAGCTCCCTATGACCACTATAAGCTATGACCAATGTCAGCTCTAAAAGGCCACTGTGAACTATGACAACTGCAAGCTTTCTCTGACCATTATGAGATCTGTATGACCACTATGAGCTTCTATTGCCATTATGATTTCTCTATGACCACTATGAGCTCTCTAGAAACATTATGACTTCTCTATAACCATTATGAGCTCTCTATGACCACTGTTAGTTCTCTAACTACTGTGAGTTCTCTATGAGCAGTATTACCTATAATAAATGTTAGCTTTATATGACCAATGCAAGCTCTCTATGACCCATGTGAGCTCAGACCATGGTTAGCTGTTTTTGACCACTGTAAGGTATGACCACTTTAAGGTACGACCATTGTGTGATCTTTATGACCACTATGAACCATGGCCACTGTGACCTCTCACTGTGCACTATATTCTGTCTATGACATCTGTGAACTATGACAACTGTGAGTTCTCTATGATCACTGTGATCAGTGACCACTATGTTCTCTCTATCATTAATATGAGCTATGATCACGGTGAGCTCTATAAGTATGACATATGACTGCTGTGAGATTTCTATGACTACTCTGAGCTATGAACACTGTAAGCTCTCTCTGACCACTGTGAGGTCTCTATGATTACTGTGAGATCTCTATGTCCATTAGGAGCTTTCTATGATCACTGTGAGCTATGACCACTGTGAACATTCTATGACCATTGTGAGCTATGACTACTATGACCTCTCTATGATCACAAGGAGCTATGACCACTGTTAGCTCTCAATAACCACCGTGTGCTCTCTTTGACCTCTGTGACGTCTCTATGACTACTTTGAGCTCTCTAAGACCACTGTCAGCTCTGTATGAGCACTCTGAGTTTTCTATGAGCATTATGACCTATGAACATTGTTTGCTCTCTATGATCACTATGAGCTATGACCACTATGAGCCTTTTATGATCATTATCATCTATAACAACTGTGTGCTCTCTTTGACCATTGTAAGCACTACATAAACATTGTGATCTATGACCATGGTGAGGTCACTATGAGCACTATGAAGTATCTACCAACACTCTGAGGTCTCTATGACTAATATGAGCTATCTTTGACCACTGTGACCACTCTATGAGCACTATGACCTATCAGCACTGTGAGCTCTCTATAACCTTCATGAGATGTCTATGACCATTCTGAGTTCTCTGTGACCTTTATGAGAATTCTATCATCACTATGAGCCCTCTTTGACCACTATAAGCTCTCTATGACCACTGTGACCTCTCTATGACCACTTTGATGGCTCTATGAGCACTATGAGCTCTCTATGACCACTATGAGCTCTTTATGAGCACTATGACCTATGACCACTCTGAGCTATCTATGGTCACTATGAGCTATGAACACTGTGAGATCTCTATTACCACTCTGAACACTCTGTGAATTCTGTAAGCTTTCTATCACCACTGCGAGCTCTCTGTGACCACTATGAGCTATGACCACCATTAGCTCTCTGTGATTACTAGGAGTAGTGATCACTATCAGCTGTCTATGAAAACTGTGGGCTCTCTATGAACACTGTGGCATCTCTATGAACACTTTGACTTCTCTATGATGACGGTGAGCCTCTGTGACCACTGTGATCGCTGTGTTGTCACTGTTAGATCTCTGTGACAACAGTGAATTCTCTGACTACTGTGAGTTCAATATGAATACTATGTCTACGACCATTATGAGCTCTCTATAAACACTGTGTTCCATCTATGAACTCTTTGAGTTCTCTATGATCACTGTAAGTACTCTGTGACCACTGGGAGCTGCCTATGACCATTGTGAGCTCTCAATGACCACGTAGAGCTCTAGATGACCACTGTGAGTACTCTATGATCATTGTGAACTCTATGACCTCTGTGAGCTCTCTATAATTGATGTGAGTTATGAGCACTGTGAGCTATCTATGAACACTGTGAGTTATGACCACTGTGATCTCTCTATGGCCTCTATTAGCACTCTATGATCAATAGGAGTTATGATCAATGTCAACTCTCTATCACCACTATGAGCTATGACCATGGTGAACTCTTTATGACCATTATGAGCACTTTATGACCACTATTAGCTGCTATCATTGTAACCTTTCTCTGACCACTTTGAGATATTTATGACAACTGTGAACTCTCTACATCCAATATAGTTATGAGCTATACGACATATGTCCATTATGATCTCTCTATGATCACTGTCAGCTATGACCACTGTAAGATCTCTATGACCACAGTGAGCTAGGACCACTATGAACTCTGTATGTCCACTATGAGCTATCACCACTATGAGCTCTCTATGAACATTGTGAGCTCTATATGACCACTATCAGCTATGACCATTGTAGGTACTCTATGACCACTATGAAGTATGACCACTATGAGCTCTCTATGACCAATGGGAACTCTCTATGACCACTATGAGCTATGAACACTGTGAGCTCTTTGGGACCACTATGAGCTATTTGCCCTATGGACACTCTATGGCCACTGTGAACTATCACGACTATAAGCTCTCTATGAGCTCTCTATTGCAGTGTTTTCTGTATGATCACTGTGAGCTATCTATGACCACAGTCAGGATTCTGTGACCAGAATTCTGTGAGCTCTCTATGAGTACTATGAACTATTACCACTGTGAGATCTCTATGACCACTATGAATTAGGAGCAGTGTGAGCTCTCCATGACCACCATGTGCTCTGATCACTGTGAGCTCTCTCTGACCACTATGAATTGCAACCACTGTGAACTCTCTATGACCACTGTGAGCTATGACAACTGTGATCTCTCTATGGCCACTATGACCTCTGTATGACTCTTATGAGCTATGGCCATTTTAAGCTCTCTATGACCTCTGTGAGCTATGAAAATTGTGAGATCTCTATGACACCTGTGACCTCTTTGTGACATCCTTGAACCCGTATGACTGCTCTGAGCTCTCTATGAACACTATAAGCTCTCTATGAACACTATGAGCTATGACCACTCTGAGGTATTTATGACCATTATGTTTTATGACCACTCTGAGCTCTCAGTGTCCATTATGGGCTGATTATGCCTACTGTGAGCTTTGATCACGGTGAGCTCTCTATGTAAGTATGAGTCCACTATAACCACTGCCAGATTTCTAGGACCACTTTGACCTATGACCACAGTGAGCTTTCTATGACCACTAGGAGGCATGACCACTAGGATTTCTCAATGTCCACTATGGTCTAGGACCAATGTGATTCCTCTGTCACTACCATATGCAATGACCATGGTAAATTCTCTATGATGATTTTAAGTTGTTTTTGGCCACTGTGAGCTATGACCTCTGTGAGCTCTCTATTACCAATTTGATCTATGACCACTATGATCTCTTTATGACCACTGTGAGTTCTTTTATGATCACTATGAGCTGTGCATGACCACTATGAGGTATTAACACTCTGAACGCTATGTAATCACTACCAGTTGTGACCAGAATGTGCTCTTTATGTACACTGTGATCTATGGCTCTGTGAAATCCCTATTCCCACTATGAACACTATAGAATACTATGAGCTATGACAACTGTGAGCTCTCTATTACCACTTTGAGCTATGACCACTTTGAGCTCTCTATGACCACTGTGAGCTCTCTATGGCCACAATGAGCTATCTCTACTCTGAGAACTATATGACCACTGTGAGCTTCGACCACTGTGAGCTCTCTGTGGCCATTATGAGCTATTGACAGTGTGAGCTCTCTGAGACCACTGTGAGCTATGAACACTGTGAGTGTTCATGACCATTGTGAGCACTGTAGGGCACCTATGAACACTCTGTGTCCACTAGGAGATATGAACACTGTGATCTCTTTATGATCACTATGAGAGCTATGACCACTGTGACCTCTCTATGACCATGGTGATCTCATGATCACTAAGGGCTATGACCACTGTGACTTCTCTGTGGCTACTTTGAGCTCCTTATGACCACTGTGAACTCTCTACGACCACTTTGAGCTCTCTGTGAGCTATAATACCTATGACCACTGTGAATTCTCTATTACCACTGTGAGCTATGACCATTGTGACCACTCTATGACCAATATTGTTACAGTTCATCTGGATCGTTGCTGATAAATGACCATCAAACAGCTTAAGGGAATAAGGCTTTATTCTCTTACGATTCCTGGTTACAGTTCTCAGTCCAGCTTGATAGGAGAACATGCACCAACACCAGGGCTGAGGGAACAGCTGAGAGATGGACAATCCTTACTTGCCAGACCAGCACGTCTGGCCAAATGAACAGAAGGATGCCACTCTCAACCAGCTCTCTGTGATTTATCCAGGGCTTAATCACACCCACCATGGGCTGGGTCTTCCCCATCAGCTAGACAATCTCCTTCAGTTTTGCTCTGCGCTTAACCACAACTGGGCCCAGAGCTCAAACCATCAACAGTCAAGTTGTCATCTGTGCTTAACTATAACAAATATGAACTATTACCCCTGTGAACTCTCTATGCCCATTGTGAGCTCTTTATGACCACTGTGAAGTATGACCACTGTTAACTATAAATGACCAGAGCTCTCTATGATTACTGTGAGCTCCCTGCAAACACTGTAAGCTGTCCATGACCACTATAAGGTCTTTATGACCACTATGAGCTATGACCTATGTGACTTTTGCATGGCCATTTTCCATCCTTTATGACCACTGTGAGCTCTACAGGACCACCATGAGCTCTGAACACTGTGAGCTCTTTATGACGACTGTGAGCAATGAGCACTATCAATTCTCATTGTGCATTATGGACTCTCTGTGATGACTATCAACTATAACCACAGTTTACTCTTTATGACTACTGTCAGCTATGACAACTCTGTGCTCTTTATGACCATTATGAATCCTCTATGATAACTATGAGTTATGACCACGATAAGATTTCTATGACCACTGTGAACTAGAACTACCGTGAGGTCTCAATGACTACTGTGAGCTATGACAACTGTGAGGTACTTGTGACCACTGTGACCTCTCTATAACAACTGTGAGCTCTGTAAGCCCACTATTAGAGTTCTATGATCACTATGATCTATGAGCACTATGAGCCATCTATGACCTCTGTGAGGTATGACAAGTATGAGGTCTCTATGACAAGTGAGCTCTCTCTGATCACTATGACATCTCTATGACTACCTTAAGCTTTCTTTGACCACTGTGAGTTCTCCATCACTAGTTTGATCTCTCAGTGACCACAGTGAGCGGTCTATGACCTTGATGATCTATGAGTACTGTGAGCTTTTTATGATCACTGTGAGCAATGACCACTGTGAGCTCTCTATTACCACTTTTAGCTATGATCACTGTGAGTGCTCAATGACCAATATGATCTGTGTATGAAAACTATGGGCTATGATCACTGTGAGCTCTTTATGACTACTGTGAATAATGAACACTGTGAGCTCTCTATGATAACTATGGTCACTACTATGAACAGTGACCACTGTGAGTTCTTTCTGACCACGAGAAGCTATGACTCCTGTGTGTTCTCTAAGACTACTATGAGCTAAGCCCACAATGTATTCTTATTTTGCATTATGAACTCTCTATGACCACTGTGAGCTAGGACCACTGTGATCTCTTTAGGACAACTATGAGTTATGATCACTGTGAGCTCTCTGTGAATACTATGAGCTATGAACACTGCAATCTCTCTGAGGCCACTATGAGTTCTCTATGATCACCATGAGCTATAGGCACTATGGACTCTCTATGACCTCTGTGAGCTATGGAAACTATGAGCTCTATATGACAACAGTGAGCCCTTAGTGATCACTGTGACCTCTCTATGACCTCGGGGAGCTCTTTCTGACAATTGTGAGTTCTCAAAGACCACTTGGAGCTCTTTTCGATGTCTGTGAATGCCCTATGACCACTATGAGCTATGAGCACTATGAGCTCTCTATGACCACTATGAGTATTGACCTCTGTTAGCTCTCCATGACTAATGGGAATACTCTGTGAACATTGTGAGTTTTCTATTACCACTATTAGCTGTAACCACTTTGAACTATGTCTTATGAGCTATGACCACAATGAGTTCTGTAAGACCTCTGTAAACTATGACAACTATCAGCTCTCTATGAAAAATATGAGCTCTCTATGCCCACTGTGATCTGGCTGTGATGACTTTGAGCTATATATGACGACTGTGAGCTCTCAATAAGCACTATGACTGTGACCACTGTGAGCTCTCTGTGATCACTATGATCTATGACCACTGTGAGCTCCCTATGATGACTATGAGTTCTCTTTGACATCTGTCATCTATGGCCAATATGAGCTCTCTATGACAATTACGATCTTTGACTACTTTGAGCTCTATGAGCAGTATTATGTATGACCTCTGTGAGCTCTCTTTGACCACTATGAGCTCTCCATGACTAATTCCTTTTCTCTCATGACAACTGTGACTTCTCCATGAGCACTTTGAACTCTCTAGGAGTACTGTGAGCTCTTTATGAGCACTGTGAGATCTATATGAGAACTGTGAGCTTTCTATGTCCACTATGAGCTATGACCACTTGGAGCTCTTTACGACCATGTGAATTCTATAACCACTGTGAGTTTTCTTTGTGATAGAGTGCTATGACCACTATGAATTCTGTATAATGACTGTAAGATATCTATGACCACTGTGACCTCTCTAATGTCAATGAGAGCTCTCAATGATCACTATGATCTCTCTATGATCACTAACTATGACCACTGTGAGTTATCTATGACCACTTTGGGTTCTCAATGACCACTCTGAGGTATGAGCACTGGGAGCTCTCTATAATCACTATGAACTCTATGTGAACACTGTGAGCTCTCTATTACCACTGTGAGCTGTCTATGAGTACTTTGAGTGCTCTATGACCACTGTGTCCTCTCTGTGATCACTGTGAGAGCTCTATGAGCACCATGATCTATGACCATTGTGAGCTCTCCATGACAATCACGAGTTCTCTATGACCACTCTCAGCTGTCTATGACAACTGTGATATATCTATGCCCTATGTGAGCTCTCTATGACCACTTTGAGCTATGACCACTGTGAACTCTCTATGACCACTATGAGCTATGTCTACTGTGATGTATCTTTGATCTCTGTAAGCTTTCTCTTACCACTATGAGCTATGACAACTGTGAGCTCTCTACGACCACTATAAGCTCTGAATGACCATTATGAGTAATGAGCACTATGCACTCTTTATGACCACTATGAGCTTAAAGACTGTGAGCACTCTATGACCACTGTGACTGATAACCACTGAGTTCTTCATGAGCATTATGAGCTCTCCATGACAGTATGAGGTATGACTACTGTGAACTCTCTATGACAATATTGAGATCTTTTCAAGTGCTCTCTGTGACTACTATGATCTATGACCACTGTAATCTCTCTTTGACCACTGTGAACTCTCTATATGCACTATGACTTATGACCACTGTGAGTTCTCTGTGACCACTATGAGTTCTCTGTGACCACTTTCAGAGCCACTATGGGCTCTCTACCTCAATTATGACCTCTTTGTGACCACTTTGAGCTCTCTGTGAGCACTGTGAGCTTTCTATGACTAATGTGGGCTCAATATGACCCCTATGAACTATGACCATTGTGAATACTTTGTCCATTGTGAGCTCTGTATTAAAATAAGAGCTATGACCACTGTTCACTCTCTATGACCACAATGTGCTTGGGACCACTGTGAACTTTCAGTGATCACTATGAACTATGGTCACTGTAAGCTCTCTATAACCACCTTGGGAACTCTAAAACCACTATTATGTATGCCCAATGTCAGCTGTCTCTCATCAGTATGAGCTTTAACCACTGTGAGTTCTTGATGAGGATTATCCGTTCTTCATGGCCACTGTTTGCTATGAGCCCTGTGAGCTCTTTATGACAATTGTGAGCACTCTATTACCTCTGTGAGTGATAACCACTATGAATTCTCTGTAAACACTATGAACTCTCTGTGACCAGTATGAGCTATGAACACTGTGAACTCTCTATGATGACACTGAGCTCTTTTTGACCACTGTGAGTTTTCTATGATGACTATGAGCTGTGAACACTGTGAGCCCTTTATGACAACCTTTATAACCACTGTTAGCTCTTTTTGACCACTGTGAGCTCTCTATGAGCATTATGATCTATGACCGCTGTGAGTTCTCTGTGACCACTATGAACTCTCTGTGACCACTTTCAACTCTCTATGGCTACTATGAGGTCTCTACATCAACTATGACCTCTTCATGACAACTTTGAGCTCTCTATGAGCACTGCAACAACTATTAGCTATGTCCACTGTGAGCTCTCTATTACCACTATGTGCTATGATCAATGTCAGTTCTCTCTTACCAGTGAGCTCTTGATGAGGATTATCAGTTCTCTATGGCCACTGTTTGCTATGAGGACTGTGAGCTTTTTATGACCACTATGAGCTATATCCACTGTGAGTTTTTTATGATCACTATGAGCTATGACCACTATGAGCTCTCTATGAGAATTTTGAACTCTTTTTGGGCACTGTGAGCTCTGTATGACCACTATGAGCTATGACCCCTGTGAGCCCTTTATGACCACTATAAGATATAACCTCTGTGAGCTCTCTATGAGCACTGTGAGCTGTCTATGACTACTATGAGCTATAACTAATGTGAGCTCTCTATGAGAACTATGAACTATGACCATGTGAGCGCTTTGTGACCACTGTGCATCATGACTGCGGTGAGTTTTCTGTGGTCATTATGATCTCTCTATTACCATTCAGAGCTAGAACCACTGTGAGCTCCCTAAACACCATGTGCTGTGAGCACTGTGAGCTCTTAATGTATATTATGAGCTCTCTATGATGACGTTGAGTTCTTTTTGGGCATTGTGAGCACTCTGTGACCACTATGAACAATGAACACTATGAACTCTCTATGAACACTTTGAGCTTATCCTAACACTGTGAGCTCTCTGTGACCACTGTAGCTTCTAGGAGCTATAGGACCTATGAGCATTATGAGCTCTTTATCACCACTGTGAGCTATGACCACTCTGAGCTCTCTATGACCAAGATGAATTATGACCACTGTGAGCTCTCTAAGTCCATAATTAGCTATCAACACTGTGACCTGTGACATTTTCATGACCACTATGACCTATGACCACTGTTCACTGTATATGACCACTGTGAGTTCTCTAAGACCACTGTGAACTATGATGACTATGAGCTCCCTGTGATGATTATCAAGATTGTCTGTTGTGAGCTCTCTGTGAACACTGAACTGTGAGCACTGTGAGCTCTCTATGACCACTATGAGCTAGGACTACTTTGAGCTGTCTATCACCACTATGAGCTATGACCACTGTGAACACTCATTGTCTATTATGTACTCTTTATGACCACTGTGAGGCATGACCACTATGATCTATCAACACTATGAGATATGATCATTGTGAGCTCTCTATGAAGATTATGAGTTCTCTATAAACACTGTGTGCTGTGACCACTGTGAGCTGTCTATAGCCACTGTAAGCTATGAGCAGGGAAAGCTCTCTATGAACACTGTGATCCATGATCACTTTGAAATATCTGTCTCCACTATGATCTATGACCACTGTGAGCTCTCTATGAGCACTATGACCACTATGAGCTCATTATGACTACTGTCAGCTCCCTATGACAACTCTGAGCTTTCTATTACATTATGATTTCTGTATGACAACTATGATGTATGAACACTGAGAGCTCTCAATGATCACTATGAGCTATGACCACCATGAGCGCTCTGACTCCTGTAGCTCCCTATGAGAAATATGACCTGTGAAAAATGTGAGTTCTTTATGACCACTATGAGCTATGATCACTGAGAATTCTCTAGAACCACTGTGAGCTCTCACTGTCCAATATGCGTTCTCTATGACTATTGAAAGCTATGTCCTCTGTCACCTATCTAGGGCCATAATGACCTTTGACCACTGTGTGATCTCTATCAATACGATTAGCTCTGACCACTTTGAGCTCTTTATAGCCGTTATGAGCTATGACCACTGTAAGCTTTCAATAACCACTGTGAATTCTCTATGACCACTATAAGCTATGACCACTCTGAGATGTCTATCACCACTATGAGCTCTCTATCACCACTGACAGCTGTGACCACTGTGAGCACTGATTGTCTATTATGTGCTCTTTATGACCACTGTTCTCTATGACCACTGAGCTATGACCATTGTGAGCACTCCATGACCACTGTGAATTAAGACTCTGACCACTATGACCTCATTATGGCCACTATGAGCTATGACCACTGTGATCTCTCTATGTCCATTATCAGCTCTGAATAGCCACTGTGAGCTATGACTACTGTGAGCTCTCTCTGGTCACCATGAGCTCTCTATATCTCCTGTGAGCAATGAAAACTGTAAGCTCTTTATTAACACTATGTCTCTCCACGACCACTGTGAGCTCTCTTTGAGCACTACTACCTATGACCACTATGAGCTGTGAACACTGTGTGCACTCTGTGTTCATTAGGAGCTCTGTATGACCATAGAGAGCTATGACCACCTTGAGTTCTCTATGGCCAGTATGAGTTATGACCACTGGGAGATCTCTATGAGCACAGTGATCTCTCTATGACCACTCTGAGCTATGACCACTTTGACCTCTGTAGGCCCACTGTGAGTTTTAAGTGACCACTGGGAACTCTATATGATCACTGTAATCTCTCTATGGTGAGTTTGATATCTCTATGAACACTGTGGTATCTCCATGACCACTGTGAGCTCTCTCTGACCACTGTGAGCAGTGACGACTGTGAACTCTCTCTGACAACTTTCAAGTATTATTAGTGTCAGCTCTCTATGACCACAATGAGCTGTGAGTACTGTGACCTTTCTATGCACACTAGGAGTCATGACCAGTGTGAGTTCTCATTGCTCATTATGAGCTCTCTATGACCACTTTGAGCTGTGACCCTTGTGAGTTCTCTATGATCACTAAAAGCTCTCTATGATCACAGAGAGCTATGATCACTTTAATCTCTGTAGGCTCACTATGAGTTTTAAGTGACCACTGTGAGCTCTATATGATCACTGTGATCTCTCTATGGTGAGGTTGATTTCTCTATAAACACTGTGATATCTCTATGATCACTGTGAGTTCTCTCTGACCAATATGAACTATGAGCACTGTGAGCTCTCTCTCTGACTGCTGTGAGCAGTGACGACTGTGAACTCTCTCTGACAACTTTCAGGTATTATTAGTGTCAGCTCTCTATGACCACAATGAGCTGTGGGTACTGTGACCTTTCTATGAACACTAGGAGTCATGACCAGTGTGAGTTCTCATTGCCCATTATGAGCTCTCTATGACAACTTTGAGCTGTGACCACTGTGAGCTCTCTAAAAGCTATGAACATTGTGAGGTTTCTGTGTCCATTATGAACTTTCTAGAACCGATGTGAGCTATGACCACTATGGGATCTCTTTAATCACTGTGAGATCTCTATGAATACTATGATCTATGATCACTATGAGTTCTCTAAGACCACTATGAGCACTATATGACTACTATGGGTTGTATATGACCACTGTGAGCTATCTATCTATCTATGAACATTATGAATGATTTGTGACAACTCTGAGCTAAGTATGACCATTGTGAGCAATGACAACTATGAGCTCTCTATGACCAGTATCATCTGTGACCACCTGTTAGCTCTCTATAACTCATATGAACTCTCTTTTTCCACTGCTTCTCTATGACCATTGTGAGTTCTCCCTGACAACTGTGAGCTCTCTATGGCAACTATGAGCTATGACTACTGTGAACACTCTATGACCACTGTGAGCTCTTTATGACCATTCTGAGCTATAAACACTGTGAGCTCTCTATAGGCACTGTGAGCTATGACCACTGTGAGTTATGACAACTGTGAGCCCTCTATTGGTACTGTGAGCTATGACCAATGTGAGCTCTCTATAACCTCTGTGAGCTATGACAGCTATGAGTAATCGAGGACCTTTGTGAGTTCTATATGACCATTATGAGCTATTATCACTGTGAACTCTCTATGACCACTGTGAGTTCTTTAGGGACACTGTGAGCTATGACCACTGTGAGCTCTTTATGATCATTATGAGCTATGCATTATCATTGTCAATTACGAGCTCACTATGACAATTGTGAGCTATGACATCTGTGAGCTCTCTGTAGGCATTGTGAGCTATGACCCCTATGAGCTTTCTATAACCTCTGAGAGCTATGACAGCTATGAGTAGTCTAGGACCATTGTGATCTCTATACGACCACTATGAGCTATTATCATTGTGAGCTCTCTATGGCCACTGTGAGCAATAACCACTCTGAGCTCTCTATGACCACTATCAGCTATGACAACTGTGAACTCTCTATGACTAATGGGAGCTCTCTATGTCTACTGTGAGCTCTCTATAAGCATTAACAGCTATTACCACTGTAAGCGCTCTAAGACCACTCTGATCTGTGAATACTGTGAGCTCTATATGACACCTATGAGCTATGACCACTGTGAGCTACCTATGACCTATGTGAGCAATGATAAATATGAGTTCCCTATGACCACTGTGACCTCTATATGACCACTATGAGATATGACCACGGTGGTCATAGCTCATAATTCTCTTAGATAGCTCACAGTGTTCATAACACACAATGTTCATAGAGAGCTCACAATGCATATTGAGAGCTCATAGTGGTCATAAATATCTCACAGTGGCCATAGGTCAAATCGGTCATAGCTCACAGTGGTTATAGCTCATAGTTGTCAAGGAGAGCTCATAGTAGTAATAATGAGCTCGAAGTGGCCATAGCTCATAGTAGTGATACAAAGTTAACAGGGGTCATAGATTATATTGGTCATAGAGAGTTCAGTGTTGTCATAGAGAGCTCACAGTTGTCATACCTCACTGTGGTCAAGGAGAGGTCATAATGGTCATAGCCCATAATGGTCACAAAGAGCTCACAGTGGTCATGGGGTCAGAGTTGTCCTAGAGAGCTCACATTGTTCATAGAAGACTCAGAGTTGTCATAATTCACAGTGGTCACAGAGAGGTCATAGTGTTCATTGCTCCTAGCAATCACAGAGAGCTCATAGTTGTCAGAGAGAGCTCACATTGGTCATAGAGAGTTCACAGTGGTCATGGAGAGTTCACACTCATCATAGATCATAGTTGTCCAAGAGAGCTCACAATAGTTATAGAAAAATCAGAGTGGTCATAGCTCACATTGGGCACAGAGACTTCACAGTGGTCATAGCTTATAGCAGTGATACAGAGCTCAGAGTTGTCATAGAGAGCTCAAATTGGTCAAAGACAGTGGTCAGAGACCTCATAATGGAGATTGAAATCTCACAGTGGTCTTAGCTCATAGTGGTCATAAAGAGCTCATAATGGTCATAGAGAGCGCTCAATGATCAAATGTCATACTGCTCTAAAAGAGCTCACAATGGTCATGAAAAGTCACAGTTGTCATAGAGAGCTTATAGTGGTCATAGCTCATCGTGCTGATACAAAACTCACAGTGGTTATAGATCATAGTGATCACAGAGAACTCAAAGAGCTCTTAGCTCACAGTGGTCAAAGAACTCACAGTGCTCATTCCTCATAGTGGTAATAGAGAGCTCACTTTGCTCATAGTTCACAATAGTCATAGAGAGCTCATAGTATTCACAGCCCATAGTGGTACTAGACAGCTCATTGTGGTCATAGCTCATATATGACATAAAGAGCTCACAATGGTCATAGAGAACTCACAGTGGTCATAGAGAGCTTAAAGTACTCATAAAATTCTCAAAGTAGTCATAGAGAGATCACTGGTTATAGAGAGCTCACAGTGGTCAAAGAGAGCTCATAGTGTCATAGCTGACAAAGGTCATAGAGAGCTCATAATGGTCATAGAGATCTCATACTGGCCATATAGAGCTCCCAGTGTCATAATTCATAGTGATCTCAAAGTAGTCATAGATTAGAATCATTAAACAGAGCCCATAATGGCCAAAGAGAGCTTATAGAATCATAGAAAGCTCACAGTGTTCATTGATCAGTGTGCTCCTAGAAAGCTCACAGTGGTCGTGACTCTTAGGGTTCATAGAAAACTCACAGTGGTCATAGAGAGTTCATAGTGGTCATTGCTCCCAATGGTCATAGAGAACTCAGAGTGGCCACTGTTCATAGTCATCATAGAGAGTTCATGGTGGTCACAGAGTGATCACAGAAGTCGTAGAAAGCTCACAGTACCCATAACTCCCAGTGGTCATAGAAGGCTCAAAGTGGTCACAGCTCACAGTGGTCATAAAGAACTCATAATCATCATAGAGAATTCATCGTGTTCATACTTCATAGTGGTGATAGAGGAATCAGTGGTCATAGATCATAATGGACATAGAGTGCTCATAGTGTTCATAGCTCATAGTGGTCACAGAGAGCTCACAGTGGTCACAGATCATGATGCTCACAGAGAGCTCATAGTGGTCATAGAATACTCACAGTGATCATAGAGAGCTCAAAATGGTCCTAAAAATATGACAGTTATTATAAAGGGCTCATTGTGGCCATGCAGAGCTAACAGTGGTTATAGCTCATAGTGGTCATTGAGAGTTCACAGTGGTCATAGCTCATAATGGACACAGAGAGCTCACAGTGTTCATACTTCATAGTTGCCACAAAAAGCTCATAATTATCATAGAGAATTCACTGTGGTCATATGGAGCTTATGGAGCTTATGGTGATCATAGAGAGCTCAAAGTGGCCATAGAGATGTCACAATGGTCATAGAGAGCTCAGAGTTGCAATAGACAGCTCACAGTATTCATAGGTCATAGTGCTCATAGCAAATCCACAGTGGTAATAGAGAGCTTAAAGTGTCCATAGAGGGCTCACAGCTCATAGTCGTCATAGAGTGCTCACAATGGTCATAGGTCATATTGCTCATAGAGAGCTATAGTGGTCATAAATAACTCACAGAGTTCATAAAGAGTTCATAATAATCATAGCTCGTACTAGTCAGTATAGTTCACAGTGGACACAAACAGCTCACATTAGTCATTGGAGAGCTCACAGCAATCATAGTTCATAGTCATCATAGAGAGCTCACAACATTCACAGCTCACTGTAATCATAAAGAGCTCACAGTGCTCACAGCTCCTAGTGCACATAGAGAGCTCAAAATGGTCATAAGTCATAGTGTGTTTGTAGAGAGTCTATAGTGGTCATAAAGAGCTCACAGTGGTTATTCCTCACAGTGGCAATAGAGAGCTCATAATGGAAATATAGTGCTCACTCTGGTCATAGCTCATAGTGGTCTTAAAGTACTCACAGTGGACATAGCTCATAGTGGTCAAAAAAAAGCTCTCAAGAGCCATAGGTCATAGTGGTCACAGAGAGCTAACAGTGGTCATAGAGAGCTCACAGTGGCCCTAGAGACCACAAAGTCATAGAAATATTACAGTGGCCATAGCAAGCTCAGTAGTCAGTTTGCTCACAGTGATCATAGCTCATACTGATCACAGAGAGCTCCTGGTGGCGATACATACGTCAATGAGGTCACAGAGAACTCAGTCATAGAGAGCTTAAAGTGGTCATAGACAGTTCACACTCTTCAGATCATAGTGTTCATGGAGAGCTCACTGTGGTCAAAGAGAGCTCACAGTGGCCATAGAGCATAGTACTCATAGAGAGCTAACAGTAGTATTTCATAGTGGTCATGGAGAGCTCACAGTGGTCAAAGAGAGCTCACAGTGGTCATAAAGAGATCACAGTAGTCAAAGTGAGATCATAGCGATCATAAAGATCTCAAAGCGGTCATAGAGAGCTCATAGTGTTTATAGACATCTCACAGTGGTTATACCACACAGTTGTCAAAGAGATCTCAGAGTGGTCAAAAAGTGCTCACAGTGGTCAAAGTGAGCTCACAGAGGTCATAGAGAGCTCACAGTGGTCTCAGTTCACAGTGGTCAAAGACAGCTCATAATGATCATAGAGAGCTTACAGTGGTCATAACTCACAGTGGTCATGTAGAGCTCATAGTGGTCATAGCTGAAGTTAGTCAGGGAGAGCTCACAGTGGCCATAGAGAGCTCACAGTGATCATTGAGAGTTCACAGTGATCATAGAGAATTCATAATCATCATAGAGTTCACAGTGGTCATAACACATAGTGCTCATGTAGTGCTCACATTGGTTATAACTCATGGTGGTCATAGACATTTCACAATAGTCATAGTTCATAGTGATCATAGGTCATAGTGGTCATGGAGAGTTCACAGTGGTTATACGTCATGATGCTCATAGAGAGCTAACAGTGGTCATAGAGAACTCATAGTGATCACAGCTAACCTTGGTTATAGCTCATACTTTTCATAGAGAGCTCATGATGGTTGTAGAGAATCACCGTGATCAAATAGTGCTCAGTCTCGTTGTAGAGAGCTCAAACTCATCATAGTTCATAGTGCTCATAGAGAGCTCACATAGTCATAGATAATTCAAAGTGTGATATCTCACAGTGTTCATAGAGAGCTAATAGTGATCATTGAGAGCTCATAGTGATCGCAGAGAGCTCACACTGGTCATAGAGAGCATACAGTATTCACACAGAGTTCATAGTGGTCAAACCATTCTGTGATAATAGAGAACTCACAGTAGTTATAGCTCATAGTGGTCATAAACAGCTCAAATTGATAATAGCTCATAGTAGTCATACAGAGCTTACAGTGGTGACAAGTCATAGCTCACAATGGTCATGGAGAGCTCACTGTGCTCATAGAGGCATTAAAGTACTCATGTGGAGGTCACAGTGGTCATAGAGAGCTCATAATGGTCACAGAGAGCTCATAATGGTCACAGAGAGCTCAAAGTTGTCAAAGAGAGTCCGAGAAATTATAGCTCATAGTGGTTATAGAGACCTAATAGTAGTCATAGCTCATAGTGGTCATGGAGGCCTCACAGTGGTCATAGAGAGCTCATAATAGTCCTAGAGAACTCACAGGTGTCATAGCTCAGAATCTTCATAGGGAGCTCATAATGCCCAGTGGTCATAGAGAGTAGAAAGTCCTCACAGAGAACTCATAGTGGTCATAGAGATGTCACAGTGTTCACAGATCTTAGTGCTCATAGAGAAATCGCAGTTGTCAAAGAAAGCTCACAGTTATCATAGCTCACAGTGGATATAGAGAGCTCACTGTCTCATAGCCCGTAGTGGTCATAAAGAGCCCACAGTGCTCATAGGTCATAGTGGTCATGGAGAGTTCACAGTGGTTATACATCATGATGCTTGTAGAGAGCTAACAGTGGTCATAGAGAACTCACAATGGTCATAATCATCTAACCTTGGTCATAGCTCATACTTTTCATAGAGAGCTCATGATGGTTATAGAGAATCACCATGATCAAAGGGGGCTCAATCTGATTTTAGAGAGCTCAAAGTTATCACAGTTCATAGTGCTTATAGAGAGCTCAAAGTTGTCAAAGAGAGTCACAGAAATTATAGCTCATAGTGGTTATAGAGACCTAATAGTAGTCATAGCTCATAGTGGTCATGGAGGCCTCACAGTGGTCATAGAGAGCTCATAATAGTCCTAGAGAACTCACAGGTGTCATAACTCAGAATCTTCATAGGGAGCTCATAATGCACAAAAAGAGCTCACAATGGTCAAAGCTGGTCTGTCATAAAGAACTCACAGAGGTCGTAGTTCAGAGTGGTCATATAGAGTTCACTTTTGTCAAAGGTCACATTGGTCACAGAGAGCTCAAAGTTGTCACAGACTGACAACAATGTTCATAGATCACTCACATTGGTCATAGAGAGGTCATGTGGTCATAGCTCACTGATGTGTTAGAGAGCAAATAGTGGTCATAGTTCGCAGTGGTTCTAGAGAGTTCATATTGGTGATAAAGATATCAGAGTGGTAAAAGCTCATAGTAGACATAGAGAGTTCAGAGTGGTAATCATAAGCTTACAGTGGAAATAGCTCATAGTGGTCATAGAGAGCTCATAGTGGTCATAGAAAGGTTACAGTGTACATAGCTGAAAGTAATCATGAAAAGCTCATAGTGGTCATAGAGAGCTCTGAGTAGTCATAGAGAGCTCATACAGAATTCATAATCATCATAGAGATTTCACAGTGACCATAACTCAAAGAGCTCATGAAGTGCTCACAGTGTTCATAACTCATAATGGTCATAGAGAGTTCACAGTGGTCATATGTCATAGTGCTCCTACAGAGCTCAGTATTGTCATAGAAACTTCATAATGCTCACAGAGAGCTCAAAGTGTTCATAGAGAAGTGGTTACAGTGGTCATTGAGTATACAAAGTGGTCGCAAAGAGCTCAGAGTGGTAATAGAGAGCTAATAATGCTTGTTGAGAACTCACAGTGATCAAAGAGAGCTCATAGTGGTCATAGTTAAGAACGCACATAGCTCAAAATGTTCATAGAGAACTCACAGTGGGCATAGATAGCTCATAGGTTTCATAGGGAGAGAACTCATAATCGTCATAGAGAGCTCACAGTGGTCATAGTTCACAATGCTCATGAAGTGCTCTCAGTGGTCAAAACTCATAGTGGTCATAGACAATTCACAGTGGTCATAGTTCATAGTGCTCATAGAGTGCTCAGAATAGTCATATAGAGGACACAGTGGTCACAGAGAGCTCAAAGTGGTCATGGACAGCTCAAAGTGGTCATACAGTGCTCTCATAGTTTTCATAAAGAGTTCATAATAGTCACAGAGAACTCATAGGGGTCATAATTCAAAGTGATCATAGATATCTCATAGTGATCATTGAGAGATCATAGTAATCACAGAGAGTTCACAGTGGCCATAGAGAGCTTATAGTTGTCATACAGAGCTCATAAGTAGTTATAGAACTATGTAGAAATAGAGAGCTCACAGTGGTCATAGCTCACAGTGATCATAAAGAGCACAAAATGGTTAAAGAGAGGTCCCAGTGATCATAGCTCATACTGTACATAGAGAGCTCATAGTGTTCATAGAGAGTTCACAGTCATCATAGGTCATAGATCATTATCATATAGAAAGTTCATAGTGGTTATACTTCACAGGGGTAATAGAGAGGTCATAATGGAAATATAGAATTCAGTGTGGTCATAGATCATAGTGGTCATAAAGAGCTCACAGGGATCATAGCTCATTGTGGTGATAGAGGATTCTCTATCATATGTCATCATGCTCATAGAGAGGTAACAGTGGTCATAGAGAGCTCAGAGTCGTTATAGATTGCTCAAAATGGTCACAGATCACAATGGTCATAGTGAGCTCATAGTAGTTATAGTTCATAGTGGTCATAGAGAGCTCATAATGGTCAGAGATTCTAGGGCTCATAGAGGACACAGTAATGAAACAAAACTCAAGGTGGCAATAGATAATATTGGCCATAGAGAGCTCACATTAGTCATAGTCCTTAGTGGTCATAAAGAGCTCAGTGATTATAGGTCATAGTGCTCATAGAGACCTCACAATGGCCATAGAAGATCATACTAGTCATAGAGTGCTCAAAGTGGTCATAGATATCTCATAGTAGTCATAGGAAGATCGTAGTGGTCATTGTGAGCTCATAGTGTTCACAGATAACTCACAGTAGTCATAGCTCATAGTTGTCATGAAGAGCTCATAATAGTTTTAAGAGCTCAAAATGGTTATAGAGAGTTGAACGTAATCAGAGAGATCTCATAGTGGTCATAGAGAGCTAAGAGTGATCAAATAGAGCTCATAGTGGTTATAGAGAGCTCATAGTGATATACAGAGAGCTAAAAGTGATCAAAGAGAGCTCATAGTGGTCAAAGAGATCTCAAAGTTACCATACAGAGATCAAAGTGTTCACAGAGATCACAATGGTCATAAATCATAGCGCTTATAGAGAGCTCACAGTGGTCATAGCTCATAGTGTTCATAATGATATCACAGTGGGCATGGAGATCTCACAGTATTCATAGCTCATAGTGGTCATAATGACAACTCAGAGTTTTCATAGAGAGTTCACGGTCATAGATGCTATTGCTCATGGAGAGCAACAGCGGTCATAGCTCACAGTGGTCATAAAGAGCTCAAAGTGGTCTTTGAGAGCTCACAGTGGTCATAGCTCATAGTAGTCATAGAGAGTTCACAGTGGTCATATCTCATAGTAATCCTAGAGAACCCACAGTGGTCATAGTTCATACTGCTCATAGTGTGCTCACAGTAGTCATACAGATGTCATAGTGGTCATAGATGCTCAGAATGGTGATAGAGAGATCACAGTGGTCATAGCTTGTAGTGGGTATAGATAGTTCATACTGGACATAGATCATAGTGGTGAAAGAGAGCTCACAATGGTCATAGGTCACATTGATCATATAGAGCTCACAATGATCATAGAATAGTAAGAGTGGCCACAGACTGCTCAAAGTAGTCATAGAGAGCTCACAGTGGTAATAGAGACCTCAGTACTCATAGTGAGCTCACAGGTTTCATAGCTCACAGTGGTCATAGAGAGCACATATTGGTCATGGAGAGATCATAGTGGTGATAGAATGCTCACAGAAGTCACAAAGAGTTCAGAGTAGATATACCAAGTTCATCATGCTCGTCAAGAACTCAAAATGGTCATAGATCACAGTACACATAGAGAGCTCACAATGGTCAAAGAGTTTATAGTGGTCATAAGGAACTCAGAATGGTGATAGAGAGTTCATAGTGCTGATAATGAACTCACAGTGGACATAGTTCTGAGTGGTCATAGAGAGCAAAATAGTGGTCATAGAGAGCTGAGGGTCATCATAGATCATAGTGCATATAGAGAGCTCCCAGTTGTCAAAGAGAGCTCACAGTGATTATAGACCATAATCGACTTAGAGAGCTCACAGTGGCCACAGTTAATAGTGTTCATAGAGAGGACACATTGGACATAGAGATCTCAGAGTGGTCATAGAGACCTCACAGTGCTCATAGCTCATAGCGGTCATAGAGAGTTTACAGTGGTCATAGTGCATTCACTTGTTATAGGGATTTCACAGTGGTCATAGCTCATAGTGGTAACAGAGAACTCACAATGGATATAGAGAGCTTACAGTGGTTATAGCTCATATTGGTCATAAATCTTCCCAGTGTTCATAGCTCATACTGGTGAGAGAGATCTCACAGTGTTCACAGAACATAGTGGGTACAGACAGCCTACAGTTGTCATAGAGAACTCACAGTGGTCATACATTATAGCTGTCATAAAGAGCTCACAGTGGTCAAAGCTCATATTCATCAAAGAGAGATTACAGTTGACACAGAGAGCTCATAGTGGTCATAGAATCCTCACAGTGGTCATAGCTCACAGTAGTCACAGCTCTTAGCGGTAATAGAGAGCTCATAATGGACATAGAGAACTTACAATGGTCATAGAGCAGAGTGCTCATAAACAGCTCACAAATATCATAAAGACCTCACAGTAGTCATAGAGATTTCAAAGTTCCCATGGAGAGGTCACTGTGGTCATAGAGAGCTCATAGTGGAATCATAGAGAGTTCAAAGTGGTCATAGAGAGCTCACACTCCTCATAGAGGGCTCACAGTAGTCATAGAGAGCTAAGAGTAGTATAGAGAGCTGAAAGTGGTCATAGACTGTTGGGAGCACCCATGATTTGCCCCAGGGCATGGCCGAGCACATGGGACTAAAGATGGCGCTGAGGGCAAGGGTCTTGGGCGTAACCTGATCACTTCACAGAGAGCCCTAATTGGCTTTCAGGTATCTACCTGCTCCCTGTGGTGAGTGACATTGAATTTGACCATTAGCACCTGTAGGATGTCTTGACCTTGTGATACAATTGGATGCCTGTTTCGCACCTTGGTGGCCTTTGTCTATAAAAGTTCCTTTTCTCCCCCCAATAAACTGTATTTGCTTCTGACAATCTCCCCATTCTGTGTCGAGTCTCTGGGGGTAGAAGCAGAGGTGGGGACGATTGGAACCTACTTTCATCACAGCTAGAAGCTGTGTGTGAGTGAGTGAATCAGTGCATATATGGGAACCTGTTCCCAAAATAAATAAGTCACAGTGGTCATACAGAACTCATGGTGGTCATAGTGTGTTCATGGTGGTATTAGCTCATACTGGTCATAGAGAGATCACAGCGATCATAGCTCATAGTGTTAATAGAGAGCTCATAGTGGTCAGAGAGCTTATAGTGGTCACAAAGAGCTCACAGTCTTCTCATAGAGCTCATAGTGGTCATAGAGAGCTCACTGTGGTCATAGCTCATAGTGGTCATTGAGAGCTCAGAGATCTCATAGCACACAGTGGTCACAGAGAACCCATAATCTTCATAGTGAGCACACAGTGCTCATAGTCATACTGGTGAGAGAAAGCTCATAGTGGTCATACATCACAGTGTATATAGAAAGATCACAGTGGTTATAGAAAGTTCAACATGGTCATAGCTCAGAGTGGTAATAGAGAACACATAGTGGTCATAGAGAGCACTCAGTGACCATATCTCAGAATTATCATGGAGAGCTCACAGTGGTCACAGTTCACAGTGGTCAAAGGGAAGTCACAGAGGTCATAGAGTGCTCACAGTCGTCATAGCTCACAGTGGTCGTCTAGAGCTCATAGCGGTCATAGCTGAAGTTAGTCAGGGAGAGCACACAGTGATCAGAGAGAATTCATAATCATCATAGAGAGTTCACAGTAGTCATAACAGTGCTCATGCAGTGCTCACAGTGGTTATAACTATAGTGGTCATAGACATCTCACAATAGTCACAGTTCATAGTGCTCATAGAGAGCTTGCAATGGTCATAGAGAGCTAACAGTGGTTACAGAGACCTCAAAGTGATCATAGATAATTCAAAGTGGTGATATCTCACAGTGTTCATAGAGAGATAATAGTGATCTTTGAGAGCTCAGAGTGATTGCAGAGAGCTCACACTGGTCATAGAGACCCTACAGTGGTCATACAGAGCTCAGAGTGGTTATAGCATTCTGTGATAATAGAGAACTCACAGTGGTCATAGCTAACAGCTCAAATTGATAATAGTTCATAGTAGTCATAGCGAACTCACAGTGGTGATAGGTCATATTGTTCATAGAGAGCACACAATGGTCATAGAGTGCTGAAAGTGGTCATAGAGTGCTGAAAGTGGTCATAGAAAGCTGAAAGTAGTCACAGAGTGCTCACAGTAGTCATAGAGAGTTCACAGTGGTTGTAGATCATAGTGCTCATTGGGAGTTCACAGTGGTCAAAGAGAGCTGACAATGGTAATAGCTCATAGTGGACATTGAGAGCTCACAGTTGCCTAGAGAGATGAAAGTAGTCGCAGAGGGCTAATAGTAATCATAGAGAGCTCACCGTCGTCATAGAGTATAATGCTCCTAGAGAGGTCAGAGTGGTCATAGGCAGCTCACAGTGCTAATAGCTCATAGTGATCATAAAGATCTCACAGTTGTCATAGCTCATACTGGTGAGAGGAAATTCATAGTGTTCATAGAACATAGTGATTAGAGAAAACCCACAGTGGTCATAGAAAATTCAGAGTGACTAAAGCTCATAGCTGTTATAAAGAGCTCACAGTACTCACAAATCATAGTGAGCTCAAAGTGGCCACATGTCATAGTGTTCATAGAGAGTTCATAGTGGTCATAGAAAGATCTCAGGTGTCATAGGGAGCTCAAAGTGATCATAGAGAGATAATAGTAGTCACAAATAGCTCACATTCATCATAGCTAACAGGGGTCATACAGAGCCCATAATTGTCATAGAGAATTTACAGTGGTCATAGCTCATAGTGGTCATAGAGAGCTAACAGTTGTCTTAACTTATAATGGCCATGGAGAGCTCACAGTGATGATAGAGAACTCACAGTTATCATATAGTGCTCACCATGGTCAAAGTGAGCTCACAGAGGTCATAGAATACTCACAGTGGTCATAACTCACAGGGGTCAAAGAGAGCTCACAGCGGTCATACCTCATAATTGTCATAGAGAGCTCACAGTGGTCATAGCTCATAGTGGTCATAGAGAGCTCACTGTAATCATAGATAGTGCACAGTTCTCATTGAGAGCTGACAGTGGTCACAGAGAGCTCACAGTGGTCAAAGTGAGCTCAAAGTGATCTTAGAGAGCTCAAAGTAGTCATAGTGAAGTCACAGTGGTCACCAAGAGCTCCTAATGGTCATAGAGAGCTCAGAGTGTTCATAGAGAGCTCATACTCTTCATAGAAGCTCACAAGCTCAAGGAGAGTTCACAGTTACCCCAGTCATACTCATAGAGCTCATTCTCTTCATAGAGAGCTCACAAGCTCAAGGAGAGTTCACAGTTACCCCAGGTCATAGTCATAGAGTACTCAAAGTTTTGATAGGTCATAATGCCCCTAGAGTGCTTACAGTGGTCATAGAGAGATCACAGGTGTCATAGCGCAAAATGATCATAGAATACTCATAGTGGTCATAACTCACAGTTGTTATAGAGAGCTCATATTAATCATAGAGAGTTCAAAGTGATCATAGCTCAGAGTAGTTATAGAAGTTCACAGTAGTCATAGTTCATAGTAGTCATAAAGTGCTCACAGTGGTCATAGGTCACTAAGTGTTAATAGAGTGATCCAATTGGTAATAGATAGCTCACATGGCCATAGAGAGCTGATGTGGTCATAGCTAACAGAGGTCTTAGAGAGCTCATATTGGCAATATAGAGGGTCAACGTTCATAGTGGTCACAGAGAGCTCACAGTGGTAATATCTCATAGTGGTCATAGAGAACTCACAGAGGTCATAACTCATAGTGGTAATACAGAGCTAATACTTGTCATAGGGACATGTGGTCATAGGGAGCTCACAGTTGTCATAGAGATCTCACAGTGGTAATAGAGAGCTCACATTTGCCATAGTTCAGAATGGTAATAGAGAGCTCACAGCATTCATAGAGTGCTCACTGTGTTTATAGCCCCTAATGGGCATAGAGAGTTCACAGTGGTCATAGCCCATAGCAGTCACAGAGAGATCACAATGGTCATATCCCATAATGTTCATACAGAAGTCAAACTAGTCACAGAGAGGTACAGTGATCATAGATAGCTCACAATTCTCATAGAGAGCACACAGTTGCCTTAGTTTACAGAGATCAAAAGAGCTCATAGGTGTCATCGCTCATAATAGTCATAGAGAGCTCAGGGATCTCTCAGAAGTCATAGCTTATAGTGATTTTAGAGATTTCACACTTGAATTATCTCAAAGTCATTCAAGAGAGCTAACAGAGATCACAGCTCAGAGTGGTGACAGAGGGCTCACATTGGTCACTGAGATGTCACAGTGGTCAAAGCTCAAAGTGGTGATAGAGAGGTCATGATGGTCATAGTTAGCAGTGGTCATAGCTAATAGTGGTCATAGCTCATAGTGGTGATAGAGAGCTCACAGTAGACAAAGATCACAATTGTAATAGAGAACTCACAATGTTGATAGCTCATAGTGAGCATAGAGAGCTCATAGTGGTTATAGAGAGCTCACATTCTTTGTAGAGGCTCATAGGGGTCATAGCTCATAGTGGACATAGAGTACATACAACGGTCATAGCTGATAGTGGTCATAAAGAGCTCACAGTGGTCATAGAGAGTATTGATAACTCATAGTGGGCATACAGAGTTCACAATGGTCCTAGTTCATTGTGGTCATAGAGAACTCATAGCTGACAGTGATCATAGAGATTACAATGGACATATGTCGCATAGCTCATAGGGAGCTACATAGGATATAGAGAGCTCACAGTTGTCATAAAGAGCTCAAAGTGTTCATACAGAGGTTACAATGGTCTCAGCTAATAGTGGTCATAAAGTGTTCACAATGGTCTAAGAGAGTTCACTATGGTTGTAGCTCATAATGGTCAGAGAGAGTTCACAGTGGTCATAGCTCATAGTGGTGATAAAGAGTTCACATTGGTCATAACTCAGAGTAATCATAGAGAACTCACAGTGGTCATAGGTCATACTGCTCATAGTGTGCTCACAGTGGTCATACAGATCTCACAGTGGTTATAGAAAGCTCAAAGTGTTCATAAAGAGGACACAGTGACCATAGAGAGCTCACAGTGGTCATAGCTCATAGTGGTTATATTGAGCTGACAGTAGTCAGAGAATTCACTGTTGTTACAAAGATCCAACAGTGGCAACACAGAGATCACAGTGGTCATAGAGGCTCACTGTCATCATAGAGAGCTCAGAGTGCACATAGAGTGCTCACAGTTTTCATAGACAGCTGATAGTTCTCAGAACTCCTAGTAATCATAGAGAGCTGATAGAGTTCAGAGTGGTCGTAGAGAGCTCACAGTGGTCTTAGGTCATTGTGCTCAGAGAGAGCTCACAGTGGTCATAGAGAGCTCATGGTGGTCATAGAACTATCAAAGTGGTCACAGAGAGCTCACGGTGGTTACAGAGGGATTATAGAGACCATAGAGAGCTCATAGTGGTGATCGAATTCTCAGAGAGGTAACAGAGACTCAGAATGGTCATAGACATCTCATAGTGGTCATAGAGAGCTCACAATGCTGATATGTCATAGTGCTCATAGAGCGCTCACACTATCAATAGAGAGTTCAAAGTGGTCAATAAGAGCTCATATTGATCATAGAGATTTCAGAGTGTTGATTGGGACTTCATAGTGGTCATAGTGAGCTCACAGTTATCATAGATCATAGTGTTCATGGAGTGCTCACAATGGTGAAAGAGAGTTTACAGTGGTCATAGATCATAATGGTTATAAAGAGCTCACAGTGGTCATAGCTCATAGTGGTCAGAGAGAACAAATAGTGTTCCTAAGTCATAATTCTCATAGAGAGCTCAGTGTTCATACAGAGCTGACAGTCATCTTAGAGGGCTCAAAGTGGTTATAGAGAGATCACAGAGGTCAAAGACAGCTCACGGTTATCATTGAGAGCTCACAGTGGTCACAACTCCTAGTGATCATAGAGAGCTCACAGTAGTCATAGCTCACAGTGGGCATAGAATGTTACAATGGTCATAGAGAGCTTATAATGGACATAGAGAGTCACATTAGTCATAGAGACCTCACAGTGGTCATAGAGAGATTTACAGTGTTCATAGATCAGAATAGTCATAGAAATCTCACAGTGGCCACAGACAACTACTGTGGTCATAGACAACTTACACTGTTAATAGCTCAAAGTGATCACAGGGAGGTCACAGTGGTCATAAACCATAAACAGTTGTAAGAGAGAACTCTCAAATACTACTGTACACACTTTATGACAATTGAGCTCTGTATGACAGCTATGAGCTATGACCACTTTGAGCCCTCTATGACAACTATAAGCTAAGATTGCTATGAGTTCTCTAAGAGCACTATAAGCTCTGACCACTATGAGCACTCTTTGTTCCTTATGACTATAAGCTCTGACCACTATGAGCACTCTTTGTTCCTTATGACCTCACAGTGACCACTATGAGCTCTGATTACTTTGAGCTCTTTATGTCCATTATAAGCTATCACCACTCTGAGCTTTCTATGACCATTGTGAGCTCTTATGAGTCCTGTGAGCTACGACCACTGTGAGCTATGACCACTATTTGCTATGACCACTATGCGCACACATTGTCCATTAAGACCTCTCTACAACCACTGTAAGATATGAACACTGTGAGTTCTCTGTGATAACTATGACCTATGACCACTGAGAGTTCTTTGACCAGTGTGACCTTGCTGTGAGCACAATGACCTTGGTAAGCTATGGTGACTATGTGCCCTCTACGGCAAGTGTGAGTTTTCTATGTCCATTGTGAGCTCTCTATGACCATTATGAACTCTCTATGACCACTATGAACTATGGCCAATGTGAAGTCTCTATTTCCATTGTGAGCTCTCTATGACCACTGTGAGCTCACTATGACCAGTTTGAGCTCTCTATGTCAACTTTGAGCTGTGACCACTGTGAGCTCTTTATGACCACTATGGACTATGATCACTATGAGCTCTCTATGACAACTGTGAAATTTTTGATGACTGTGACCTTTCTGTGATCACTGTGAGCATTATATGACCACTAAGAGCCATGATCGCTTTGAGCTAACTGTGAACATTATCAGCTCTCTATGACCACTGTGAGCTACAAACACTGTGACATCTCTATGAATATTATGGGATGTGTCCACTGTGAGCTCTGTATCGACGTTATGAGCTCTCTATGACCATTGTGAGTTATGTGACCACTGTGAGCTCTCTTTGACCACTGTAAGCCAGGATCACTGTGAGCAATCTATAAAACGTGTGAGCTATGACCACTCTGAGCTATGACAACTGTAATGGCTCTATGACCATTGTGAGTTCTCTGTGACCACTGTGAGCTATGACAACAGTGATCTCATCATTATGACTACTGAGCTCTCTGTGACAACTCTGAGCTATGACCACTGTGAGCTCTTTATGACCAGTATGAGCTATGACTACTATGATCTGTCCATGATAAATGTGAGGTATGATCACTGTGAGCTCTCGAGGATCTCTATGAGCTCTCAATGACCAGAATAAGCAATGTCCACAATATGCTGTACATATCCACCATGAGCACTCTATGACCTCTGTGAGCTATGACCAGTATGAGGCCTCTATGACAACTGTGTGCTCTCTATGACCACTGTGAGCTCTCTATGACCACTGTGTGCTCTCTATGACCACTGTGAGCTCCCTATGACTACTGTGATCTCTCCATGATACTGTGATCTGTCTATTAACACTGTGAGCTCTCTAGGACCACTGTGAGCTCTGTATGACCAGTGTGAGACCTCAAGACTACTATGAGCTATGACTATTCTGAGCTCGGTGTGACAAATGTGAGCTGTGACTATTGTAAGCTCCCTATAACAAGTATGAATTCTCTATGACCACTGTGAGCTCTCTATTACCACTATGAGCTCTCTATTGCTAAGATTAGCTTTTGAAACTGTGAGCACTGAGCTGTGATTAATATGAGCTCTCTATGAGCTCTGTGAGCTCTCTATGACCATTGTGAGCTCTCTGAGACAACTGGGAGCACTCTATGATGACTATTAGCTGTCTATGACCACTGTGAGCTCCCTATAACCACAATGAGCTATGACCACTCTAAGCTCTCAATGATTACTGTGAGCTATGATCACTGGGAGCTCTCTATGTCCACTGTGAGCTCTCTCTGACAATTGTGAGCTCTCAATGACCACTATGAGCTCTCAATGACCACTGTGAGCTCTCTATGTCTACTATGAGCTATGACCACTCTGAGGTATCTGTGACAAATATGAGCTACGACCACTGTGAGCTCTCAATGACGACTATGAGCTCTTTGGTCACTGTGAACTCTCTATAACCAGTGTGAGTTCTCTTTTTCCACTGTGAGCTATGACCACTGTGAGCTCTCTATGACCACTGAGAGATCTGTATGACCATTGTGAGTTCTCAGTGACCATTATGAGCAATGATGGCTGTGAGCTCACTATGAAATCTGTGATCTCTGTATGAACACAATGAGCCCTACAAGACCACTTTGAAATATCTGATAACTGTGACTTCTCCATGACCACTTTGAACTCTCTATGACCATTCTGAGCTATGGCCACTGTGACCTCTTTATGACCAATATGAGCTATCACCACTGTGTGCTCTCCATGACAGCTATGAGCTATGACCACTGTGCGGTCTCTATGACCACTATGAGCTATGAGTACTGTGGGATTACTGTGAACATTATTAAGTCTCTAAGACCACTTTGAGGTATGACTAACGTGAGCTTTGAGGACTCTGTGCCCTCTATGACAATTATCAGTTATGTCTACTATAAGCTGTCAAAAACCACTGTGAACTCTCTATGTCAAGTATAAGCCATGACAATTGTGAGCTCTGTATGACCACTGTGAGCTCTCTATGACCAGTATGAGCTTTCTGTCACCACTATGAGCTATGAACACTGTGAGCTGCCTATTTCCATTGTGAGCGCTTCTTGTCCACTCTGCCATTATGAGCTCTTTATGACCAATGTATACTATAACTACTGTGAGCTATCTATGATCATTGGGAGCTGTGAATACAATGAGCTGGGCTATGACGTCTATGAGCTCTCTATGACCACTGTGAGCTCTCTATGACCATTGTGAGATCTCTATGAATACTGTGAGCTCTCTATGACCACTGTGAGCTCTCTATGACCACTATGAGCTCTCTATGACCTCTGTGAGTTATCACAACTATGAACTCTGTGTGAGATCTGTGACCTCTCAATGAAAACTGTGACCACTTTGATCTCTGTATGACCACTATGAGCTCTGTATTACTACTGTGATCTCTCTAGGAACACAATGAACTTAGACCATGGTGAGCTCTGTATGACTACTATGAACAATGAGCACCTTGAGCTCTTTAGGAACACTATGATCTATGATCAGTGTAAGTTCTCTATGAACACTATGAGCTCTCTATGACCACTGTGAGCTATGAACTCTATGAATTCTCTATGACCACTATGAGCTATGACCACTGTGAGCAATCAATGACCATTATAAGCCCTCAATGACTCCTATGAGCTATGACCATTATGAGCTTTCATGACAACTGTGATATATGGCCACTGTGAACTCTCTGTGATCACTTTGAGCTATAAACACTGTTACCTCTTTATCACCAATGTGATATGATGATTATGAGCTCACTATGAGGAATGTGAGCTCTCTATGTCCATTGTGAGCTCTCTATGACCATTGTGATCTCTCTATGACAAGAGTATCCTCTCTATTATCCCTGAGAGCTAGCTATGACCACTGTGATGTCTCTATGACCACCTTGAGTCCTATATTACACAATGACCTATGAGCAGTGTGTGCTCTCTATGATTGCTATGAACTAAGACCATTATGAGCTATGAGGACTGTGAGTTCTCTAGGTCCTTTATGAGTTCTCTATGAGAACTATGAGCTATGAACACTGTAATTTCTCTATTACCACTGTGAGCTATGAACACTGTGAGCTCTATATGACCATTATGATCTATCACCACTGAGATCTCCTTATGTGTATTATGAGATTTCTATGACAGCTATGAACTATGACCATTGTGAGCTCTTTATGACCACTATGAGTTATAACCACTGTGAGCTCCCTATGTCCACTTTGGGCTCTCTATGACCACTGTGAGATATGACCACTGTAAGGTCCCTATGGCCTTTATGACTTATGACAACTTGGAGCTATCTGTGACCATTGTGAGCTCTCAATGATAATTAGAAGCTATTACCACTGTGATCTCTCTATGGTCACTACGAGCTCTCAATGACCACTAGGAGCTATGTCAACTGTGAGCTCTTTATGATCATTATGAGCTATAACCACTGTGAACTCTCTATCACCACTATGAGCACTCTCTGAGCACTATGAACTATGACTTCTGTGATCTTTATGACCACTATGAGCTATGAAAACTGACCTCTCTATGACCATTATGAGCTATGACCATTTTGAATTCTCTATGATTATGATGACTGATGGCCACTCTTAGTTGTCTTATGTCCAATATGAGTTATGAGCACAGTGGGCTCTCTATGAGCACTATTAGCTCTCTATGACCTCTGTGAGTTCTCTATGAGAAATGAGCTATGACCACTGTGAGATCACTATGAACATTATTAGCTCTCTAAGACCACTGTGAGGTGCAACCACTATGAGCTATGAGCACTGAATTCTCTATGACAACTATGATGAATAATCACTGGGAGTTCGCTAAGACCACCATGAGCTCTCTATAGTCACCATGAGCACCCTGTGGCCACTGTGAGCTCTGTATAATCACTGTGAGCACCCTATGTCTACTGTGAGCTATGACTACAATGAGGTCTCTGTGACAACTGTGAGTTCTCTATGAACACTGTGAGATCTGTATGACCATTATGATCTCTCTAGGACCACTATGAACTATGACCAGTGTGAGGTCTCCATTTCCATTGTGAGCTCTCTGTGACCACTGTGGGCTAACTATGCTCAGTTTGAGCTCTCTATGACAACTTTGAACTATGATCACTGTGAGCTCCCTATGACTACTGTGATCTCTCCATGATACTGTGATCTGTCTATTAACACTGTGAGCTTTCTAGGACCACTGTGAGCTCTGTATGACCAGTGTGAGACCTCAAGACTACTATGAGCTATGACTATTCTGAGCTCGGTGTGACAAATGTGAGCTGTGACTATTGTAAGCTCCCTATAACAAGTATGAATTCTCTATGACCACTATGAGCTCTCTATAATGGCTATGAGCTATGACCAATTTGACCTTTCTATGACACCTATGAGCTATGACTACTATGAGCTCTGTATGACCACTATGCGTTCTCTATGAACAATATGAGCTAAAACCACTATGAGCACTCTGAGGATGAGCAATCTATGACCACTGTGAGCTGTGACCAATATGAGTTCTCTATGAACACTATGAAATATGACCAATGTGAGCTCTTTGTGACCAGTTGGAACTATGACTACGCTAAGGTCTCTGTGAACATTATGAGCTATCTATGACCACGGTGAGCTATAACAACTGTGAGATGATTATGATCACTATGAGCTATGTCCATTGTGATCTATCTATGACCACTATATCCTCTCTATGACCATTATGAGCTATCACCACTGTGAGCTGTCTATGACCACACTGAACTCTCCATTACCACTGTGAGCTCTCTATGACCCCTAGAAGCTATGATGATTAAGAGCTCTCTATAAGCACTGAGAGCTCTCTATCACCACTACAAATTCTCTATGAACACTCTGAGCTCTCTATAACCAGTATGAGCTATGACCACTGTGAGCACTCTATTTCCATTGTGAACTCTCTATGACCTGTGAGCTCACTATGGCCATTGTGAGCTCTCCATGACCACTATGAGCT
Source organism: Typhlomys cinereus (assembly GCA_023101885.1). Lineage (NCBI taxonomy): Eukaryota > Metazoa > Chordata > Mammalia > Rodentia > Platacanthomyidae > Typhlomys > Typhlomys cinereus. The sequence continues at coordinate 1,665,331 of JALPQD010000061.1, forward strand.
ATGAACACTGTGAGTTCTCTATGACGGTGTGAGCTATGACAACTACAAGGTCTGTATAAACTCTGTGAGCTCTCTATGAACACTGTGAGCACTGTATGATCACTATGAACTCTGTATGACCATTGTGATCCCTCTATGAGCACTGTGAGCTCTCTATGACCATTATGACCTATGACTATTCTTAGTAATCTGTGGCCACTATGAACTGTCTATAACCACATTGAGCTTGGAAGACTTTGAGAATTTTATGCACACTTTGAGCTAAAATCACTATAAGTTTTTTATGACCACTGTGAGCTCTCTATGACCACTGTGGACTATGACCACTACATACACTCTATGACCACTGTGAGCTATGACCACTATGAGCTCTCTCTGACCATTGTGAAATCTTTGGTGACTGTTACCTCTCTATGACAACTTTGAGCTCTATATGACCACTTTGAGCTATGGCCACTGTGAGCTCTCCATTCCCTGTACAAGGTATGAACACTGTGAGCTATCTATAACCACTGTGAGCTCTTTATGTCCACTATGATCTATAACCACTGTGAGCTCTCTGTGAAAATTATAAGCTTTCTATGACTATTATGAGCTATGATCACTGTGAGCTATAACCACTGTGAGATCTCTATGATCCCTAGGAGTTATGTCCACTGTGAAATCGTCTATGACCATTATGAGCTCTCTATGTTTACTATGAGCTATGACCACTGTGAACTCTCCATGACTACTATGAGCTATGAACACTCTGAGCTATCTATGACCAGTATGATGTGTTATCACTATGAGCTCTGTAGAATCACTATGAGCTCTCTATGACCAGTATAATGCATGATCACTGTGAACTCTCTATGGCAATTATGAACTCTCTGTGCCCATTGTGAGCTATGAAAGTCTTGAGCACTCTCTTGCCATTGTGAGTTCTCTAGGACGACTGTGAGCTTTCTTTGTACACTATGGGCTGTGACAATTCTGAGCTTTGCATGACCACTATCAGCTAAGACAATTATGATCTTTCTATTGCTACAAAATAACTCTGTCATCACTATGAGCTGTGAACAAAATGAACTCTGCCAATGGTGAGCTCAGTGTGGCCACTGTGAGCTCTCTCTAACCACTGGGAGAACTCTATGACCACTGTGAGCTATCACCACTATGAGCTCACTATGACCACTGTGGGCTATCACCACTATGAGCTCACTATGACCACTGTGAGCTATCACCACTATGAGTTCTCTATGACCACTTTAAAGCTTTTGATGACTGTTATCTCTCTATGACCACTTTGAGCTCTATGAACACTATGTGCTCTCTAGGACCACTGTGATGTCTCTATGTTCACTGTGAGCTCTCTATGACCACTGTAGGCTCTCTATGATCACTGTGAATTGTCTATCAAAATGGTGAGCTGTATGTCACAAATGTGACCATTTGAAGAGTACTATGAGCTCTCTATGACCAAAGAGAGCTCTACTGATGACTCTAAGCACTCTATGACCATTATCAGATATGAGCAATGTAAGATTCCTTTAACCAGTATAAGCTATGAGCACTGTGATATGTCTTTGACCACTGTGAGCTTTCTATGTCCACTATGACCTAGGACCACTGTGAGTTCTCTAGAAGTACTATGAACTTTTTCTGACCACTATGAGCTATGACCACTGTAAGCTCTCCATTTCCATTGTGAACTGTCTGTGATCACTGTAAGCACACTACGGACATTATGAGCTCTTTATGGCAACTAAAAGCTATAACTATAATGAGCTGTCTGTGACCAATGTGACCTGTGACCACTATGAGCTCTGTTTGACTGCTGTCATCTCTCTATGACTACTGTGAATTCTCTATGACCACTTTGAGCTCTGTATGAACCCTTTAGTTGTCTATGTCCACTGTGAATTCTCTATGACCATGATGAGCAATGACCACTCTGACGTCTCTAAAATCATTATAAGCTATGACCACTGTGAACTCTCAATGACCACTGTGGACTATGACCACTGTGAGCTCTCTACGGTATTAGAAGCTCTCTATTACTGCTGTAAGCTCTCTATGGCCACTATGAGTTCTGTATGAACACTTTGAGCTCTCTATGGCCACTGTGAGCTCTCTATGATCATGATGAGCTGTTACCATTCTGACTTCTCTATAACCAATACAAGCTTTGACCACTGTGACCTCTCAATGACCACTATGGCCTATGACCATTGTGAGCTCTCTGAGGCCATTATGAGCTCTCTATGATCACTCTGGGCAATGACTACTGTGAGCTCTCTATGGCCCTTGCGAGTTGTCCAAAACTACTATGAGATCTGTATGACCACTGTGAGCTCTCTATGATGGCTGTGAGCTTTCTGTGAGCACTGTGTGCTTTCTGTGACCACTGTGAACTATGAGCACTGTGAGTATTCTATGCCCAGTGTGAGATATGACTACTCTGAGCTCTCTATGACTACTCTGATTTCTCTATCACCACTGTGAGGTAACCTTTTAGCTCTCTTTGACTATTATGAGCTATGACCATTCTGACAAATCTGTAACAAATACGAGTGACAATCACTGTGAGCTCTCTATGATCACTGTGAGCTCTCTATGCCACTATGAGGTATGACCACCATGAGCACTCTGTGACCCCTGTGAGGTATAGCCACTATGAGCCCTCAATGACTACTATGAGCTTTGACCACTGTGAGCTCTCTATTTTCATTGTGAACTCTCTGTGATCACTCTGAGTGCATTATGGCCATTATCAGCTCTCTATTATGACTATAAGCTATGACCACTGTGAGCTGAGACCACTATAAGCTTTGTATGACCGCTGTGAGCTGTCTATTACCACTGTGAGCTATCAATAATGACTGTGAGCTCTTTATGACCTCAATGATCTATGATCACTCTGAGCTATCTATGACCAATATGAGCTATGACGATTGTGAGCTCTCTATGATAACTATGACCATTGTGAGCTTTCTATGACCACTGTAAGATATGACCACTCTGAGCTCTCTATGGCCATATGAACCCCCAATGACCACAAGAGATTTCTTGCTGGACTATGGAGTATGACCACTATGAGTTCTCTATGACCACTGTGAGATATGTGCATTATGACTTCTTTTTCACCACTTTGACCTTTCTATGACAACTGTGAGCTCTCTATGACAATTGTGATCTCTATAAGAACATTGTTAGCATCCTATGACCACTATGAGCTATGATCACTCTGAGCTCTTTAGGCCCACTATGAGCTATGGCTACTGTGAACTATCTATTACAAATATGAGCTCTTTATGACCACTATGAGCTCTCTATGATCTCAATGAGCTATGACCACTGAGAGCTTTCTGTGACCACTATGAGCTTTCTTTGACCACTGCGAGCTAAGACCACTATTACCTTAGTAGTACAATTTTGGACTCTCTATGACAACAGTGAGCTCACTATGACCACTGTGAGCTTGCTATGACCACTGCGAGCTCTCTATTACCATTCTGAGCTATGATCTCTATAAGTTCTCTACGAACACTGTGAATCTCTTTGACCACTGTGAGTTCTCTTTGACTACAGTGAGCTCTGTATGACTACTGTGACTATGACCACTGAGCTCTCTATGACCACTCTGATATCTCTGATGACTGTGACCTCTCTATGACCACTTTAAATCCTGCATGACCACTATGAGTTGTGACCACTGAGACATTTGTAAAGCCAGTTTGAGCTATGAGCACTGTGAGCTCTCTATGACCACTCAGAGTTCTTTATGACAACTATGAGTTTCTATGACTACTGTGATTTCTCTATGACCAATATGAGCTATGACCACTATGATTTTATATGACCACACTGAGGTATCTGTGACCACTATTAGCTATGACCACTATGAGCTCACTATGAACATTATTAGATCTCTATAACCAATGTGATCTATGACTACTGTGAGAACTCCATGAACCCTATGAGTTATGATGATTGTGAGCTCTTTATTACCATTATGAGCTATCTATGATCACTATAAAAATGACCGTTGAGATTTCTCTTTGACTACTGTGAGCTTTGCATGTCTACTATGCCCTATGACCACTGTGAGCTCTCTATAACACAATGAGTTATGATCACTGTGAGTCCTTTATGGCTGTTATGAAGTCTCTATGACCACTATGAGCTATGGCTACTGTAAGTTTTCTATGACCAGTAGGAGCTATGGCCACTGTGAACTCTGTATCACCACTATATATGCTCTGTGATCTCTGTGCGTTCTCTATGACCACTGTGCACTCTCTGTGACCACTGTGAGCTCTCAATGACCACTGTTAAGCTATGAACCTTATGATTTCTCTATGATCACTGTGATATCTTTGTTGACTGTGACCTGTCTATGACCACTTTGAGTTCTCCATGACCATTATGAGTAATGACTACTGTGATCTCTCTAAGAATTATGACCTATGACCACTGTGAGCTTTCTATGAATATTGTGAGCTGTTTATGTTAACTATGAGCACTCCATGAGCACTGTGATTTCTCCATGCCCACTGTGAGTATTCTGTGACTTCTGTGAGCACTCTGTGACCATTATTATCTATGACAAGTATGAGATCACTATGAACATTATTACCTGTCTAGGACCACTGTGAGCTATGATCATTGTGAGATTTCTATGACTACTATGAGCTATGACAACTCTTCTATGATTATGATATCTCTATGACCACTGTGAGATCTCTATTTCCATTGTGAACTCCCTGCAATCACTATGAATTCACTATGGCCATCATGAGCTCCTAGGAACACTATGAGCTATGACCACTATGAGCTCTCTATGACTCCGGGAGTCAAGCAATTGGCAAAGCAGCCTCACAGTTTTGCAGACTCATTTATTGTAAATATCGAGCTGCATATATACCCCACAGAACATTCCGTAAGTTCCAGTGCTTTTGGTGCGTTGGCCTGTCTGGGTTGGTTTGCTCATTCAGGTAGTGTGATGTCAGCACCAGGCACTGCAGCAGATTCTGGCATGGGGAAGTTGCATTCATGTATGCAGCCCATACACTCTTGCCTGGTCCATTCTGCCTACATATCCATCCTTTTTATTTATTTTGACAGCCAGTGGGAGCCAGAGTTCTTTGCTTTGATCTTGTTGACCTCACCTTAGAGGGCATCCAGTATGACAGACTGTGCCTGTTTTAGGTTGTCCTATCTCACAGGGTCTTACTTGTCATTAACTACCAGCCCTCAAAAGCCCTCCCCTCCAGAAGGCATATCAGGGTATGTGGATAGCAAATAAGAACAAAGCCTCATGAATCTCTTCTATTCAAGCTTAAACCACATCCCTAGGGGGGGACATGGCTTGGATGTTCAAAAGCCATAAGCACCTGTAGCATGGTCTTGTTGATGGAGCACTGCTGCAAGATGTGCTGAAGCAAACACTTAAGCAATATAATTAATAAAAACACAATTCCTCCTATGATAGCATGAGGTACAATCTAAGAGGGATTGAACAAAATTTTAAAGTTGTTGGAGGTTATGGTTTCAAACCCAGTATCTATAAACTGGGGAGCCACGTGTGTCATGTTAATATGTTCTATTTGTTGGCATAAAGTTAATGAGTAATTAAGAGGGCCTGAGATCAAGGCCCCTTGATGTACTGAGAAAGTTGTTCATGAGCCTTGGATATGTTGGAGACCTGATAAGGTATTAAGCATATGGAGGCATATCAAGTGTCACACGAGGAAAGAGCAAGCCTTTAAGGCCTTGAAGGCAAGGTCAGACACCTGTTGAAAATATGTAGCCAAACCTGTGGTGGATTGTGATATTGGATCAATATATTGTCCATACCTGTGAGCATATCCAGTGTGTTGGTAAGACCATACTGAAGGTTGAGATAGGCTTGTGCTTCTGCCTGATCATCATATGCAGAGTACCAATTCAGGAAAATGACTGGCTCCAAGTCTGCCTTAAGGAGATGATACCAATCATAATGGGTTTGGAGCTGCATGGCTCATTGGCACAGAACTTATTCAAAATAAGAGGAGTCAGGATCTGTTTCATTGGCAACCTTATGAATCGGGGAAAGATCAGCAAGCAGGGTAGGCACCCAAGGCTGTCATCTTGTCAGGGAGACTGTCTATGATTTTCCACTGGGCAGAATAAACGCTTGGGAATACTCCCTAGCCGCTAGTGCCATGAGCTCTGTTTTATTTTTGCTTCTCATGGAGGCACCATAGCACCTCATGGCACTCCACGTCTGGAGTCCATGAGTTCCCACCTTTCTTTTCTCTAATAATCTCAACCTTATTCCTCAAAAAAAAAAAAACCTAAAAAATGCTACAAGAGACAAAGGATATCATTTATTTACAAAGGGTCAATATAGAAAAAAACAATATTTTTATGTACCTAAGAACATGGCACTGAGACCTAATGAAATAAAAATCAGTAAAATGGAAAAGACAATCCTATAATTTATGCCTCAATAATGAAAAGAACAAGATAGGTAAAGAGACAGAGGACTTGAACACAACAAATAGCTAGGCCAGCAGACATATAGAACATTCCACTAAACAGCAACATATTCTCAAAGACATATGGATATTTAGAAGACAGCTACACAAAAAGATGTCCTTCACACTAAAGAATGTTCTAGGGAATAGCAAGGGAAAAGGGGGAGGCACTGAGAGAAGTCGGGGTGAAAGGAAGAGAAAAGGGGAGGAGAGTTCAAGGAGGACAGGGCAGAGGGGGAGGGAGGGAGGGAACTGGGGTACCTATTAAGTTCATATGATTGGGAAAAAATAAATAAATAAACATTTAAAAAATGATCTCCTCCAATGACAACAGGATAAAGTGATTTATTTAAATAATCAAAGGAAAATTTGAAAATGTACAAATCTTTCTGTGCAAATTAAACAACACATTATTAACACATCACAGGAAAAATTATGGAAATAATGGAATATGTTTTTTAAAACAAATGAAAATAAAACATACAGAAAGATACAAAACACAGCAAAAGTTGTGCTAATAAGCAAATTTATGGCTACACAAAACCTTCTGTAAATATTAGAAAATATGGTGACACACAACTTTATAACTTAAAAAAGAACTAATCAAATCCAAAGCTAGCAGAATGAAGACAATGATGAAAATACAGAGAAAAAAGTAAAATCCACAAAAACAGTGAAGGTGAATAGTTCAAAACAAAAGCTGTTTTGGTTGTTTTCTCAGAAAGGGTCTCATCCTGCAGTGCAGGTGGTCCTGGAACTTCCTATGCAGGCCAGGCTGGCCCCAAATTATGACAACTTTTTGTGTGCAAGGATTAACACAAAGGCTAAAATTAAATCCCTTTAAAAGATCAGCCGACAAACCTGTAGCCAGATGGACTAAGAAAAAAGAAAGAAGGGCTGAGAAAGGCAGCTCAGTCAACACGTGCTTGCTGTCCACACCAGAAGGACCTCGGTTTGGATTCTCAGCACGCAAGGAAGGTTTGCCAGTGCAAGCCTGTAATCCTAGTGTTGGGGAGGTGGAAACAGGAGAATCCTTGCAGTTTAGTGGTCAGCCTATGCAATTCAGTTCCAGATTCAGTGAGGAAATGCTGCCCCCAAAAATAAGGTAGAGAATAAATAAAGACACCAAATATTGACCTCTGTCCCTCACATTCACGTACATATGTGTGCACACACAGAAAGACTGCAGGTAGTAAAATTGGAATTGAAAGTGAGGACATTAATATTGACCTTACAGAATCAAAAAGCTAAAAGCAGGAGCCAAGGGTGACAACCATATTCAAGAAAAGAGCAGAAATGACAAAGATCAATAGTGCTTTATACCTTGCCAATTGCTACTGAAATGCTATTTGTCTCTCTCCAACTTTTCTTCTTCACAGAAGTTCCATGTGCTATGGGCTGAGCCTTCCCACAGCAATTATACAATTAACTATTGTACAATGATCTCCCACAGGCTCAGAATCCTGCCATAACTAAATGTCTCATAGGTGTGCCCAGAAATCCTCCTCACAAGAATAATTAAGTAGAGAGCCAGAATTGTAATCCATAAGAATATCATAATAAATTTTTACACAAAAATAAAAAATGTGCCTTATAATTCATGTAGAATCTCAAGGGAATAGCCAAAGCCTATCTTTGAAAAAATGAAGTTGGAAAACTTGCATTTCTTAAGTTTGAAACAATGCAAAACTAAAACATCAAAAGAGTATGATGCTGGCATGAAAACAGACATTGGAATAAAACCTACATGTAAGAAATAAATGTAACACATACATCAAAATGATTTTTTTCCCATTCAATGGAAAAATAAACTGTCTTCTCGACAAATGGTTCTAGGAAAAAAATATTAACCTCAAGCAAAAGAATAGAGCTGAATCCTAAATAAATATAGAAAAACAATTGTACAAGAATCTCCTACAGGATTGCTCAGGAACCCACCATAACTAAATGTCTCATAGGCGTTCCCAGAAGTCTACTTCACAAGAAAAGTTGACAGCCCAATTATTATAATCAATAAGAATTTATACAAAAATAGAAAATGAATTTTATAATTCATACAGAATCTCAAATCACCTCAAATCAAAGGCTTAAATAAATGTAAGATATTAAATTATGTAAGTATTAGAAATAAACACAGGACAAAGCTCCGTGATGCTCATTTTGTCACAATGCTTATCATTTCACAGTGACAAGAAACTACAGAGAGAATCAGGTGCAGCAGGCATTTACTACAGTTCTATTTTGTCCTTTAATGGTGACTGGAGTTTTTTGTGCTTAACACCCATATTTGTATTACCATTCAAATCCTTGTCCAGTTTGAATCAGACTGTTTGCTTTTTATCATTGCATTTGAGTTTTTATTATATTTTGGATTGTTCTCAATATATACTGAAGAGGAGTCCCTAGTCAAATGTAAGACTTGCATATTTTCTTTCATTTTTCTATAAATTTTGGTTTTACTCTATAGATTTTATATTTTTGTAATATTTTGATTTTTTTTAGTGGGGAGAGGAAGGACCATGAGTAGAGGTCAGAGGACAACTTCTGGAAGTCAGATCTTTCCTTCTACCACATGGACTTTGGGGGATCAAATTTAGATCAGGGCCACTTTACCCATGAACTGTGTCAGCTAAGCTCAGATCATGCTGAGTTCAAAGACAGCTGGATGACATAAGACCATGACTCAAGAGAAGAACAAAAAGGGCAATGACAGGCTGGGGAGATGGCTAAGTGTTTAAAGTGCTGGCAGCGCAAACCTGACAACCTGCGTTCCATTTCTAGAACTCACAAAAAAGCTAGATGAGATGGGCTGCATCTGTCATCCCAGCAAACTGGAAGGAGGCAAGCTTTTAGGTCAAGAAGGCAACTTTGTGATGGAGATAAGATATAAGAGCTGACTTGTGCAAGTTGTCCTTTGACTTCTCAATATATGTCATGTCATGTGTGTACCCACTTCCACATACTAAATAAATAATAAAATTTAAAAATTTAAAAAGTAGAGTGTAGTTACCAAGGACACTGGGGAGGGAGTGAATGAGTATTTCTGTTTCACAAGATGATCATTCCTTCTGCCTACCAACACCAGTTCTGGGATTTCAACTTCACTTCTAAACTCACCCTCTTATATAATCTTCAGAAATGACTTGGATTCTCCAGATTACTGTACAATTAGTTATTTTATTAATGTTTTTGATGAAAACCCAAATACAGAGAAGCAAAGAAATCTCTCAGAGGCTACCCAGCACGCCTAACCTGATTCCTACTAACATGTGCATCAATTCCACATGGACACTTTTCTTATTTTAGAATCTAAGAAATGGGATCACTTTAAAACTGATGTCCTATCTAGTTTCAATGACAGTTTTTTGAGTAACAGATTAAAAAAAACCAGGGTCTGATAGCAATTGACATCTTAAATAAACTGAATTACAGTGGTACATATGCAAAGATCTTTCCCAGTAGTAGAAGCACAGGCTGCTGCGGTCCTCACTTAGAACCAACCTTTTTTTTATTTTACACAATTGTGACTAGAAGCAGCAAAGAGAAAGACGAGAGAGGTCACCACAACAGCACAAGAGAAAGGAAACCAAGGCACACAAGGAAAATATTGAAAGCATATGGAAGAACACCAGAACCAGCATTGGAAGCATCCCTTCTAAAACCAGGTCCTTGAATGAAGTGGAATAAAGGAGCAGTGGAAAATTTATGGGTTCTCAGTAAAAATAAACACGTTTTCTGAGTGCAGGACTTTAGAGCATTAGAAAAATACATTGTGAAGGTGACTTAGTTATTGGCTGACTTACTGTTTACCACATTCTTGCTCCAACATGCTGAATTTCACTTTTTGAACAACGCCTCCAATTTCACCACAATACTTATCATTCATTTAGAAAGATAGTTATTGACAAAGTCTTTCTGTGACACTACTGATTCAGGGAGGCCCTAGCCTGGCTCCTGAATTCCAGACAAGCCTGGACACGCACAGACATGCCTTGAACATGTTCCAACACAGGACCATGCAGACAGAAGGATGAACAACCAATGGGAAGCGGCTGTCTAATCTGCCCCTTCAATGGACCCTTAGTAAACAGTTAAATGACTGGTGGCTGTCCCCTACAGGAGGGTTGACAACACCTGATTGGACCCCGACCCTATATAAGCCCAAATGTCCTTAATGACTCTGAATCTGCTGCAGCTCATCTCTGCTTGCTCCTCACCTGATTCCTGGGGTCTGGTTGTGACCCCATTGCCAGCTCATCCATTCGCCTCAAGCCTCCAGGCTCTGCTTTTCCCCCTCCACCCCACCACCTCCTGGCCCGGAGGGTGATACAGCAACATTTGGCACTCCAACATGAGTCTGGCTTCGATGTAGATGAGACACCCACTCCGGTAAAGTTCGGTGAGTGGACCCTTTGGTTTTGTGTTTCTATGCTTAGGGGGCCTGAAGTTGAGCAGGTGGCCCCCTCCTCTTCCCCTTCCCTTTCCTTGTTTGTCCCTCGAAATACAATCGCTCGGCTGATTTGCCTATGATCAAGGAGCCCCACTTTAGTTTAGGAAAACAATCTCTTGTTTGACTTGCCTATGATCAAGGAGCCCCACTTTAGGTTAGGAAAACAATCTCTTGGTTGACTTGCCTATGATCAAGGAACCCCACTTTAGGTTAGGAAAACAATCACTTGCTTGATTTGCCGATGTTCAAGGAGCCCCAATCACTCCTTTGATTTGCTGATGACCAAAGAGCCCCACGAATTTAAACCGAGGTTTGTACCGATGAGTTCACATGAGAGATTGATGCCCTCAGAACTCAGAGCTCAGGCTTGATTACATTGAATTGGCCTGACATGGAGGCACCATATGCATATGGCCCGGGGTTGTAACAACCCCTGGAAGCCCCTCACCAAGTGCAAGAAATTTGGGTCCTATACATTTTTTGTCTTATCTGTTCCTCTTTTGGTCTCTGTTCTTTAGAAAAATGGGCAACCTTCCCTCACACTGTAAGGAGCCCCAGATATGTGTCTTAAAATCTCTCCTAGAGACTAGAGGCCTGGAGGTTAAGTCTGCTGGCTGAGAGGAATTCTGAAATGAGACTGCAGTTTTAGCACCTTGGATCCCCCCAGAGAATATATGGGAACCAGATTATGGATAAGAATGTTTTCCTGGGGGCTGGAGAGGTGGCTCAGGGGGTAAGCCTCTGCCTTGCAGGCGGAAGTTCCTGAGTTCGGATTCTAGACCCCACATATAGACACCAGGTGGAAGCAGGGCAGCCTGCATTTCTGATCCTGGGAGAACAGAGCCTGTGAATCCCAGGGCAGAGTAAACAAGGAGGAGGTGGAGGTGGTCCATGGTGGTTCCCTAATTCATCTGTGGTTCTACACACACACATACATACACACACGTGCACACTCACAATTGAAAAAATAGTAAATAATAATAATAATAAAAAGTCTCAGTAAGAATGTTTTCCTTGCTAGATGCTTTTCATAATTAAGCTAAGTGCCAGAATTAACTAATATGAGGTTTTGTTTTCAATAAGGTTTTCCTAAATGTTAATCCACCTTTGATAAAGCTTTCGAGGATAATTTAAAATTGTACATCTGCCGGTAAAATGTTGTTCATGTTGTGTGGGGCCACTTCAATTTTTTATTTCTGTTGCACATTCATATAAAAATTTTGGCATTCCATTTTTAAATACATGTATTTATTGAATTTCACTTTCTGAACAATGCCTCCAATCCCACCACAATACTTATCATTCATTTAGAAAAATGAGAACAAATTATTTTAATAACATCTAAGGCCTTAACTAGTTATGTTTTATATCAATCACAATTGTTTTTCTGATAGATTGTAAGTTTTGTTTCATGAAAAATTTTCTTGCTTGATTTTAATCTTTAATAGGACTACAAATGAAAGTGCCATTGTGTTCTTAAAGGTTTTTCCATGTGTTCCCAAAATAACAAAGCCACTATGATATTGCTTTATTGAACTTGCTCATTCCTCTGACTCCTTTTATAGAAATTTATCTCTTCAAATATAGCAACCAGGAAACTATATTTGTCTTCTCAAATGTTCATTGGAATTTCTTCCTTCTCCTGGTATGTATGAGCTCCCTTTCATGGGGACAAGTCTGCTAATTCCATCCCCATGTGTACTCCTACTAAGGTGGAACAGGAATTCAAGCCCCCACCTTAGTCAGACCCCATTCCCTTGAAACAAAGAAGCATAAATGCTGGACACAGCATAGTCTGTTTTCAGGAAATTCTAAGAGCATTTGGGTCAACTCAAGTTCATGTTTCCTTTATCCTTGCAAGGTTTTGACCTAAGTTACTTAAGGAGTTTATCTGAGGATCCATCTGCCTAAGAGGACTAGCAGGCACCCCCAAACTGACAAATCCAAAATTCCCTTCCCAGCAGGGAAAGAAAGAAAAAAAGGTTTTAAGTGTGTCCTAAGCACTGCTCTTCCTGGCCCATAAGAGGGAAATCCAGGACGGCCATATGCCTCCACCCACCAATGTTAAGGGCACCTGGAATGTTTCAAACTATCCTTTGACATATCAAAAATTAACAGGACTAAAGTTCAAATTATTACTGCTGCGTCCTTTGGCAAACAATTATTGGACAGGATATCTGTTTTCCTTTCACCCATAAATTTGGTAACTTGGTTAACTTTTGGAGCTGTCCTTTTAGTGCTAATTGTCCTATTTAGATGAAATGGCAAGCAGTAAGTTCTCAGTTTATGACATAAGCTTGCTTTCCAGGTCCTCTGGGCATCCATTCGGGACTCAGGTATTGCTCAGAATTTACAACAAAAGCTTGCTTTGAAGATTCTCAGAGTATCCATTCAGGCTCCAGACATTCCTAAGACACCAAAGACCCCCTGTAAGCCTGGCTATCCTCCATTGAAGCTATGCCTTACTAATTTACAATTGTTAGGTTTTGATTTGTGTCTCACTGGCTCCTCTGTATTGTTTCTCCGCCTGCCCTGCCTATAGCCTCTCAGCCTGCCCTGAAATGAAGAAAACCTGCTTTTCTCTTCCACCTTGAGTTCCCCTTTGGGACCATATTCCTTCACTGCGGTGGTCTCATCACTGGCAGTCAATGATGGGTAAAGCTCCACAGAAGGGTGGTGACCAGCCAGGCACAGTCGCCTATATTCCATGGAGCTGAAGAGGCTCGGGGTCACCCCAGCTATCATGGTCCCCACTGAAAAAATTCATAAATAAATAAAAGGGTGAAATGTGGCACTACCGATTCAGGGAGGCCCTTGCCCAGCTCCTGAATTCAGCCCTTGAATGCATGTGTGTTAATATGTGTGTGTGTGGAAATGTCCCAACAGAAGACCATGCAGGCAGAAGCATGAACAACCAATGGGAAGCAGCCATCTAACCTGTTCCTGCAATGGACACCTAGTAAACAGTTAAATGACTGGTGGTGTCCCCCCCCCGAGGAGGGATGGCAACACCTGATTGGACCCTGACCCTATATAAGCCCAAATGCCCTTAATGACTCTGAATCTGTGGCATATCATCCACTGCTTCTTCTCACCTGATTCCCAGGTTCTGGTGGTGACCCAGCACCCACTCGCCCATTCGCCTCTAGCCCAAGGCCCCGCTGTTTTCCCCTCCTCCACCCAGCTGGCCTGGTGGGGGATATGGCAACAACACCACACACAGATACCACATAGAAACATACACAGGGATAGATATACAGAGACACACACACAAACACAAACACAAACACACACACACACACACACACACGCACGCACGCACATGCACAAACGCACAGATATTCCCCCAAGTTTGTGACAGCATGCCCTATACTAGACTCAAATTCATCAAAATCCTCCTGCCTCTGCTTCCTGAGTGCTGGGGTGACAGACATACTCCTTCACCCAGTTCCATCTACCAATATTTAAATTCAGGTTTTAAGGGATTTTTTCCCATCTCTCCAACAACATATTTCTTTCCTAGAGGGAAAAATCCAGCTAAAGAGGTGCTTGGTTTTCATCAACCCCTCGACATCTATGTAGACAGTTTGAACTTTCATCTTTCTTCCTTCCAAAGGGAAAGAACTGATTCACTGGTGAGCCCACTAGGGTGGAGAGGAAACTGCATTCTCGCACCTTTTCACAGGGAACTTGGATGTGGCTTATCTTCCAGGCAGCTCATGTCCCAGCTCCACTCTTTGCTTCTGCACAAACTTATTTTCTAAACAACACAGTTTGCAGATTGCAAGAGCCAATCATCCTGATCTTGAGAAAATGTTGGAGGTGACAGACACAGGATGAGGGCTGAGTCCTTCCTGCCATAGAGTCTTCACTTTCTTGGGCCCCTTCTCCTCTGAGGCGTCTGCATGGGAAGGTTCCAGTGGATGCAGCAGGCAAGGAAACCAACCAGTATCAACACTTCAGGGATGCCACAGAGTTTGCCACTCCTGGCTCTTAATCTGCACTGGGGACCATGAGATATCAGTCAGGCATGCAATGTTCTTTTAATTTATTAATTAAATTAATTAATTTTAGTGTGAGTATAAGAGTGTACCTGAGTGTACTTGACAATAGTTTGACCTAAAAGTGGGAGGGCATCAGAAGAGAAGAGAGTGATTAAAGTGAGACTGAATAGGGAGTCACCATGGACAGCAACACAGAGCAAATCTGTGGAACCCCCAGGACAACAAAGGCTTCCAATTTTTGAAGCTTTCAGATGTTGCTAAGGGTTGCCAGGGAAATAGGGTATAGGGAAGGCAAGTCAGCAGAAGATAGTCATCTGTCAAGGTCAGCAATCCATGGGGTTTAAAAGGTCAAAAAAGATAAGGATCTAAGAAATAAGTCGCTTGAGTTTCTGCAACGGTGACTATAAATTGGGCATCTTTGGAAACTGCCACCTTACTGACAAAAGGGAGGTGTGTGTGTATGTGTGTGCACATGCAAGTGTGTTAATATGTGTGTGTGTATTCACTGTACGAAGCATGTGTGTGCCTGCATGCATATAAGTGGGGTGTGTGTACATATGTGTGTAGGTGTGTATGTGTGGATGGGTGGGTGTTTATAGACACTCTACAGCCAACATCCTTCTTCCTATCTTGTGCATGTTCTCTTAAGGAGAGATGGCTTGGGGTGTGTGTGTGTGTGTGTGTGTGTGTGTGTGTGTGTGTGTGTGTGTGTTTGTGTGTGTGTGTCTGTCTGTCTCTGTTGCTCTGTTTGTCCCTGGGTGTACACACATGTGTGTGTATACAGTGCATCTGTTATAACTTTAACATGATTTGTACCTCATAGTCTCATGCTTTTGAGCACAAGGTTCCAGGTTGGTGATAGTGTCTGGAACGTTGTGGAATCTTCTGGAGGTTTTTTTTTAATTTTTTATTATTTATTATTTATTTAATTATGCGTGTATGCATGTGTCCGTGTGTGTGTATGTGTGTGTATGTGTGTGTGTAGAACCACGGGTGAATTCCGGAACCACCATGGATGCCTCCACCTCCTCCTTGTTTACTCTGCCCAGGGATTCACAGGCTCCGCCCTACCAGGACCAGAAATGCAAGCCGCCCCCGCTTCTGCCCAGCATCTATATATGGGGTCTAGGATCCGAATCCAGGACCTTCTGCCTGCAAGGCAGAGGCTTAAACCCTGAGCCACCTCTCCAGCCCCTCTTCTGGAGGTTTTTACGGCTCTGTATGGTCCACGTTTTGTTCTCTGCTTCTTGAGTGCAGATTCAAATGAGATCAGCTGCCTTCTATTCCTCTCACCAGGCCTTTCCCACTGTGATGCATATGTCTTCCATTCCTAGATATGGTAATCAGGCCTTCCCCCGTAATGAACAGTCCCTCCAAACTGAATCTCAATGTGCTCTTCCTTCCTTGAGTTTCTCCTTGTGAGGCATTTATAGGTAAGCAACAAGAAAAGTAACTAATACAATTTTTCCCACTCTGCCTCCAGGCTAGCAGTTTCCCTGGGAGGGAGAATAACCCTGTGATTCTTGCACTCGGGGCAAAGGCAGGAGGAGACTAGTTCCAGATCTCATGGGAAGATGCTATCTCAAAACTATACATGAGATCACTGTGCATGTTAGTACACTAGCAAAGTGGCTGTGGTCTGCTTGCACAGACTGTTACGATGGACTCTCCTGATCTGTCCGTGTTCAACTAAACAAGAGCCACACTGAGGCTGAACATGGCAAACCATAAAGTCTGAAGGCCAAGATGTCAGGTAAGGGTCATACTAGCAACCCCTGGAGAAGAAGGTAGGAGGTCTTTCCATCTCTCTCTAGAGGAAGACAGATGGGACCTGAGGATACACCAGGGATCCTGTGTACTTTCTGGAAATAGTTTCTATTCAAGAGTGTTCCCAGCACATTTGGGAATGAACAATAGAAAAGCTGATCTGGCCTGAACTAGTACTGGGTATTTGCACAATAAGAGAAAAATGGACCCTTCAGTAACTTTTCAGGGAGTATCCCCCATCTCATGCCTGTGTATTAGATTCATATGTGTTCATATGATTCATGTTGATGCATTGTGAGAAGGTTCATGAGCATTATGTCATGACTGAATGACATAATCCACCAATCAAAATAGAGCACTGTCCTAGCCATGCACCCCAGCTGCCAGTTCTTTCTTCTTGCAGAGCCCACAGGGAGATGCTGGGCTCTGACCTTGGGCTCCAGTCTGCACTCTTGAATCTGCTGCTCCTTGGCCATGTGTCCTGCCTTTAGTACTGCCTTTCTCCAAATCAAAGTTATCTTCACTATTTCTGCAAATCTGTGTAGGCTTTTATTTCTCTCTTGAATCAGAGTCCAAGAACCAGGAAATTCCAGCCCAGACTTCAACCCCTGGCAACACATCTGCTGGTAGAAATTGGTGAGGATTAGGAGCACCATGCTCTCACTTGCTCCTCATGGACCATACCCCCACTGTCAATAATACTCCCCCACCTCCTCTGTCAATCACGTTCCTTTCTCTCTGCTGTCAGTCACATTCTCCTGCTTGTGCTGTAACTCATATCTCCCTACCTCTCTGCCTTCCCTGTAAATCACATTCCCCCACCTGTACTATCAATCACATTCCCTGCTCACTGCTCCCGGAGCCAAGCCACCTTCCTGTTGACTTTCTTTTCTCTCTCATTCCTTACCAGTGTCCCTTCCAGACCTGCCATGATATCATTATACACCTCAATAATGGGTTCTGATCAATGTCACTGAAATCGAGAAGAAGCCCTTTTTGTCCCAGAGTCGCCTGATCCCTCTATCTTGAGATATGTCTCCTTTCCAGTGACAGCCCTGCTCAAAGGTGGCTGACTTTTACCAGGCTATGGCTCTGGAGTCAACTCTACTGTGATTTTTTCTGAAACACAGAAAGATCTCACATGTGAAGGAAGAAGTAAAAAAAAAAAATTCAGATAATGTTTAGAAAGATCTCAGGTAGCTTGGAAGAAAAAAAAAGCTACTAAGAAAAAAATATGTTCTATCACTTATTTTTCCCAAGTATTGGCTGCATAGCAAGTCATATATCAAGATAGAGTACCAAAGCAGAAGATTCCATGCCATATCTTAAAAGAAAAATGGCAGATGTAAAAGCACATGTGTGCGTTACATAAATATTTTATGTGCAAGTATTTATAGAAAGCTCTGGTTTTCCCACAGCAGAGACAGACTATTCTCCTCTCTCTCCTTCCGTTTGTCTCACCCTCCCTATCTCTGTCTCTTACACTTTCACCCTGCCTTCGATCTTCTCTCTTTATTTTTTGAATATATTTTTGGCGGTTACTTATGTGTATATGTTGTTGACATGTGTAAGGTTATATGTGCACGTGTTTGTGTGCAAGATCAAAACCACCATTGAGTATCTTCAATCACCCTCCACTTTGAGGCACAGTTTTCAAAGCACAGTTTCTCCATTGAACCCAGAGCTTGCAATACTCTAAGCTTGCCAGCCAGCTGGTCCTGAGGATGTCCTGTCTTTGCCTTTCAGGTGCTGGGATGACAAGTGGCCATCAAGTCTGCCAGACTTTTATGTTGGTTTTTGAACTGCATGAGGATAGGATTAGTAGTCCTCAGAGAAAGCTCCTGATCCACTGAGCCATCCTTTCCTGCCTCTCTGTTCATGAGGCATGTACTACTAGTAGTAGCTGCCAGGCCTAGGGCTGCAGCCCAATCACAGTGGAAGCACCCAGCTCACTGGCTCCCTTTTGCTAGTTAGAGAGATGCCTGATTGGGCTTGATGACTAATCTTGGGGTCAATATGACTGAATTTGGGATCATTTAGGAGAAGCAACTCTAGCCATGCTTATTATGTAAGTCCAGAGAGATTTCACCAAGGAAGTAAACCCACCCAGACATGGGCATGTCTGTGTTGTGATTTCTTGCCTCAGTTTCCCCTAGAAGTATTTCTAGAAACAAAGAACATGGTGCTTCCCTCCTCTGAACTCTAATGGCCCAATCATGTACACAAGTCACCCAAGTGGTTAAGACAGATATATTAATTCAAAAGACAATAACAAAAGCAATTGCAACAGTGGAGACTCTCCACCAAATTTCAGAGTGGGTCTCACTGGCTGGTTTGCAGAGAAGAGAGACCATTCCTGGTCACAGGTGATTCTGCTCAGATGCCTCCCTGGAAAGGGTAGGTAGACCGAGCCTGTCACCCATTAGTTATAAGAAACTTCCCACACACCCAAAACCAAACTATAATTTTTCTGTTTGAGGCATGAGTTGGCCAATGGGAATTACTGTTGTGAGACTGACTCTGATTCCAGCTTGATATTGTCCCTTCAGTACACATCCATACCTGGACCCAGGAGACCAATCTCCCTGAAGAACTTCTGGTTGACCATGAATGAGCAACCAACCATGGTAGGAATCCTGCCGCTGACAGGGAAGGAAGGTGGCTTCTCTGGTGTGCAGGTAGCACACATGGTTCTGCAGACAGAACCGCCACGTGGGATTTGTAACCCTACCTTACCAACGCCTCCATTGCAGTTTCTTTCCTTTCTGTTGTTTTGAAGCAGTGCTCACACTCAACAAGGAAGAAATGGGAGTAAATTTGGCTTAGAGTTCCAGAGGGTGAAAGAAGCTGTTGTGGTAGGGGCTGGAGAGGTGGCTCAGCGGTTAAACCTCTGCCTTACAGGCTGAAGGTCCTGAGTTCGGATCCTAGACCCCAAGTATAGTAGCCGGGAAATGGGGGTGGCCTAGGATTCTGGTTATTGTAGGGCAGAGTGTGTGAATCCCAGGGCAAAGTAAACAAGGAGGTGGAGGCCGTCTATAGTGGTTCCCAAATTTGCCCGTGGTTCTACACACACACACACACACACACACACACACACACGTACAATTGAACAAATAACAATAAAAAATTTAGAAGCTGTGTGGTAGAAATCACACAATGGAATGCATGGCTGGAGTCAAAATCAAAGGCTGGAAAGCCAGAGAATGAGAGCAGACAGGGCCAGACCACTAAACCTTAAGACCCATCCCCCTGTGACATGGCTTCTTCTAGCAAGTCTTCACTTCTTAAAGGTGCCACCACCTTCCCAGACATCAACACCAGCTAATGATGCAAACACATGAGCCTGTGGGGTGACTCACATTCAAACAATGACACCCTTCAATTCCCGCACATCCCACATCTTCACAGGACTGACCTCCAGCTGAAGAAGAAAGGGGAACTTTAAGTGTCTAGCAATGAAAGTCTCAGCTCCTCAATAAAGTAGCTGAGGTCTGGTCTGATGCTTGGTGCAATATATATAATGTGGGCTCTCAGTGCATGTGACTGATAGGTAAGCAACAGCAGGGAGGTCTAAGGCAGTGTCAGTAGTGATCACCTGAGACCATTTATTCCACCCCAGAAAGCATGTGACAGGTAACTGCGTGTGTCCACTTGACGGAAGAATGAGCTTTGAAAGGAACTCTGTGAAGTAGTAGTGTTCAATTAAACCCTGAGCAAGCCTGCAGGAGACTGTCTAATTGAGTGCAACTACTTCCTGGGAAAGTGCATAAGATTCAGGCAGCTGGTTCAGGTAGTTGGCATTTTTTTACATACTGTACAGTCTTGTTGTCTGGGGAGTGAAGTTTGTCCCTCTCTCAGAAATCCTGAGGATATGGTGTGGCCATTTCTCCTGGTGTTGGTATGAGCTCTCCTGCGAATCTGGAATAAGCATTTTAACTGGACAATCATAAGAATGGAAAAAAAATCCTCTTATTCCCATAAGCCATTTGGAAGAGAATTTATAAGCAACACTGGCAAACTGTGATAAAGCAGAAGAAAATGAGTGAGTTGGGAGTGTGAAGGGCACAGGAGGGAAAGTGCTAACGGCTAAGCTTCGTGTCAGCACAACTGGATCTAGACTCACCTTGTGTGTCTGTGAGGCTCTTTATGCCTAATTTATGGTGTGTGTGTGTGTGTGTGTGTGTGTGTGTGTGTGTGTGTGTGTGCATGCTTTTGACACAGCATGTGTGTGGAGGTTGAAGGGCAACTTTAGGAGCCAGTTCTCTCCTTCCACCATATGGGCTGTAGGCATGGATCTCAGGTTGTTAGGCTTGGTGGGAAGCACTGTGTCTGTGCTGAGCCATCTTGAAGGCCCTTCAAGAAAGAGCTAACTGAAATGATGCGTGCCTGCAATCCTAGCACTCAGAAGGCAGAGGCCGGGGTCTTGCATGCAATGGCAGCTTGCTGTTTTCTGTTTTCTAGAGAGCAGTTTTAGATAATTCAAAAAATTTAGATGTGGGTTTAGTGACTAAAGCCTGGAACCCCAGTACTTTGAAGCTTAAGGCAGGAGGATTGTCACGAGATGGGGGCCAGCCTGGGCTACACAGTGTGTTCCAGGCCAGTGTGTTCCTGGAACACAAAAGGAACCTCAGAGTTTACAGCAACATCCCCAGAAGTATTGCTAGAGTAAGGGTGGCCAGTAGGGCCTAGCAGAGAATGACGATAAACCACAGGATTCTGCAGTCCAAACCTTAAAGGGTAGGTAAGGAGCAGAAGAGGAACAAACATTCCTGAAGAAATGTTGTTGATTGAGGGCCCACAGGCTCCAAGGGACTGTTCTTCCTTCCAAATCCTACTCAAACTGACCTCTGGTAACATCCTACTATTGCAGAATACTCTATATGCTTAAGAGAACAAGGGCCTTTATTTTGGCTTATGATTCTTGGTTATAGTTCCTTGTCTAGCCTGGGAGGAGAGCACATGTCTATACCAGGGGCCAAGAGAATGAGCTGAGAGAGGGACGAATCTTACTTACCAGACTATCATGTCTGGCCAAGAATACAGGCAAAATCCAACTTTCTCAACCAGCTCCCTTATTCACCTTATTCACCTGCTCAGAGACAAATTCTGCCCACCATGCAGGCCGGGTCTTCCTTATCAATTACACAGTCTTCTTCAGGCTCACGCAGGACTTAACTACTAATTATTAAAATGTGGCCAGAGTTTTGAACCCTCAATCCTCAAGTCAACACTTGTACCCACCTATGACATCTGTCAAAGAAAATGGTATTTTGTTGTAACTAGGAATTATCTGGTGATGTTCTATTGTTGTGGGTAACGAGGAATTAAAACCAATCACTTCTATTGTTGCTGCTCCATGGAATACACAAGAGAAGCATCACAGTGCCAGCTGAAGGAAGGAGTGGAGGGGATGGCATTAAAATGAGTAAAGGGGGTCCTAGGACCTGCACACCAAGATACAGAGCTCTCTCTCTCTCTCTCTCTCTCTTTAAATTTATTTATTTATTCATTTTTCCACTCATACAAACTTGATAGATACCCCATTCCCCTCCCTCCCTGCACCCCTCCCTGGATCCCTTTTCTCTCTCCCTCCTTTTCCCTTTTCTTTCCCCCCTCCCTCCCTTTCTCCCAGCCCCCTCTCCACCTGGTTCCTGGAGAATCCTTTAGTGTGCATGTCAAACTTTCCTCTGGGTCCTCCTCTCTGATGAGATGGAAGGACTCAGTAACATTGTCTAGAGCTCTTTCTTGTATTCCTCTTTAGTATAGGAAAACTATTATGGCTGTAAATCCCTTGCCTCTAAGGATCTTAGTACCTGTGATCCATGCTAGACTTTGGGGGGTCAATGATATGTTCATCATTGTGCAGGTCATGCAAAGGCCTATTATGATTGCTTTCACCCTAACTCGTGTGGAGTATCTTGCATATCGTTGCTCCTTCCCATTTTTAAGCTCTTACAATTTTACCGCCCCTTTTTTTGCAAATTTCCCTGAGCTTTAGGATGGGGAGAGATTAGGCTGTCCTGGTTCCTGGTGACTAATATAGGGTCTCTGATGTTCTGAGTTATGGTTTGTTGTTTTTTTTTCCCCTCCAGTTTTGCTATTCCAGCACCACTCTTGGCTCCATCATGATGGATATTGGATGTCACCCCCTAGCCAGAGATAAAAGTCTATAAAAATAGAGTCTTAATATGTGAGTAGATTCAAAGGGAGATGGAACAAGAGTAGGAGACCGCAGTGAGGGAGGGTCATTCTCCCATTTTCAGGATGGTTACCTTCTATTTGCCAGACTGTATACCCTCCCTATCTGGTGAGATCAAACCCCATCAGTTGCAAGTGAACAGGAAGGAAAGTCTGGTCGATTTTCTCTGCACTAGCATGAACCCCTCTCTCCTTGTTGCTGTTAGGGACCTCCTTCCCCTTCCCTCCTGTTTATAATCTTTGCAATTACTATAGATATTACAGAGATTTATCTTTAAGTGTGTCACTAAGTGGGTTTGGTACTAGGAGCCATCTATTAGGAAGTACATATGGCAGTTAATTTCTTATGTCTGGGATACTTCATTCAATATAACTGTTTCTACTTCCATCCATTTCCTGGCAAATTTCATTAATTCGTCATTTTTGATGGCTGAGTAGTGTTCCATTGTATAAATGTACCACATTTTCCTTATCCACTCATAAACTGTTGGGCATTTGGGTTGATCCCATGGCATTGCTATTGTAAACAGTGCTGCTATTGGTCGTGCTTGTGCTATTGAGGTGATTTTTTGCTGTATGGGGGAATCATTCCCAAAAGTGGAATAGCTGGTTCATATGGCATTTCAATCTTTAACCTTTTTAAGAATCGCCAGAGGGCTCACCAGAGTGGTTGTATAAGTCTGCAGTCCCACCAGCAATGGAGGCGAGTTCCCTTCTCGACACATCCTCTCCAGCATTTGATATTGTCTGTATTGTGAATTTTTGCCATTCTGACCAGGGTGAGATGATATCTCAGGGAGGTTTTGATTTGCATTTCCCTGATATCTAAGGATGTGGAGTATTTTTTAAGATATTTGTTAGACAATTCAATTTCATCCCTGCTAAAGTTTCTTTTGAGTTCCAAGGCCCATTTTTTAATTGAGCCATTTGTTTCCTTGGTGTTTAGTTTTCTAAGTTCCTTGTGCACTCTGGATAATAGAGCTCTATCAGATATTTGGTTAGTGAAGATTGGGTTGCCTTTGTGCTCGAGTTACAATCTCTTTATCTGAACAGAAGCTCTTTAATTTCATAAGATCCCATCTGTTGAGTGTTGGTTGTAGTGACTATGCTATTGGATTTCCTATTAGGAACTATTGGCCTAGTCCAATCAGCTCGATGGAGTTCCTCACCTTTTTAACTAAGGTTTTTATAATCTCTGGCCTTATATTGAGGTCCTTGATCCATTTGGAATTAAATCTTGTACATGGTTACATGTATGGGTCCAGTTTTAATCTTCTGCATGTGGAGATCCAGTTTTGCCAGCACCATTTGATGAAGATGCTATTCTTTTTCCATTGGATTTTTTTGGCCCCTTTGTCAAAGATTAAATGGCTGTAATTGTGTGGGCTTCTATGTGGGTCTTCAACCTTTATTCATTGATCTGTGTGTCTATTTTGGAGCCAGTACCAGGCTGTTTTTATAACTATGGATTTGTAGTATAGACTAAGGTTTGGTATGGTGATACTTCCAGCAGAGTTTTTGTTACTCAGGACTGTTTTTGTTATCCTGGGTGTTTTGTACCTCTATATGAATTTTGAGATTGTTTGGTCAACTTCTTTAAAGAATTGCTCTGGGCTTAACTCAAATAGTAATACTCTACAAATGTGCCCAGAGCTCAAACCCAGAACCGTCAAGTTGACATGTGTGCCCAACTATGACATTCTACCCCTTGAAAATTTAACACAAAAACATGGCAGTTTAAAACTGTAACATTCAATCCTTCTCCCCATTAAAAATACATTTCATAGATAAATTAAAAAGGTTCTCTCATTAAAACTTCAGTTCCCACATTTTTACAAGTTCAAAGTTTCTTGCCTTTGTTCCTCTCGCCTGCCTGCTCGCCTGAGATGGGATGCACTTTCGGTCGGTCCTCCATCCCAGGTGAGTCACCCAGCCCGCAGGTCGCCCCTTGTCCCAGCTCCTCCCACAAGCCAGCCCAGGCAACACCCAGGCTGCCTCTGGTTTGCCTGGCCCACGCTCCGGACCCCAGCCCCTTTTTTCCTCCTGCCCACCTGCCCGCCCGACGGGGACCAGACTTGCTCTGGTTCCTCCATCTCCGGAGCCTGGGTGGGCCACTAAGCCAAGCCCCAGGTACCAGATGAAGAGTTCTGCCATCACCATCAGCCCCTCCGACACACCCGGGGCCCTCACTCTTGGTCTGTGGAGGGCACACTGCTACTGAGACTTCAACAGAATCCAAAGAAAACCCAAGCAAAGCTCTAAGGGACAAAGGCCATACATCTGAAGTCCTCTAAAATCATCCTATCACATGGGAGAGATTCTTCACATCCAGCCCAAACATAAGTAAACTTTTTTTTTTTAATGGTTAAAAAAAATCTATAGTATTAATCACTATAGATTAACTTTTCCTTTCAGCCATCCCAAAAATATATACAACTCCAGGGATTATACCACTCACCCTCACATATCACCAAAATACTAAATCATAAAAGTGCACTACCATACTAATATTCACCCCCTGTCTACTTAACCTGACTTAACTGATGTACTAACAGTCTAATAGCCTCATCTAGGAAATAGTACTAACAACAGACAAATGAACCCAACTACAAAGCAAGCACTAGTAATAACTGCCCGAGAGTAGTAATACCAACTAAATCAGTTCAGTCAAAAACACACAGAAACTGAAAGGTCTTAAGAGTCAAAATGACAATGCCCAAGTCAAAGTGCAGATCCATGAGAAATAAAACCCAGGAAGACAAATCTCCCACTGAAAGAATTAACCCCATAGGGATGGATTCCAACTAGAACAAATTCACAGATAATAGCCAAGAAAGCCAGACCCAAGATAACGACTTTCAAAGTATGATCATTACCATGATTAATACTATGAAAAAGGTAATCCAGGAGGAGTTAAACAACTGCATCAAACACTTTGAACAGGAACATAACAAACACTTGGAGGAGTTGAGAAAAGCAGTTCAAGGAACAAAAATAGACACAGAGCAGTTAAAACAGTCTCAGGTAGAGTTTAAAATTGAACTAAAAGATAAGTTATCTTCAACCCAAAACTGAACAGAGAGTCTTTTTTAAAATTTTTTTTCTGCTCATACAAACAATAGGAACCCCTGTCCCCTCCCTTCACCCCTCTCTGGAACTCCCTGTTCACTCCCCGCTGTTTTGTCCCTTCCTTTCCTCCCTTCCTCCTTTTCTCCCAGTGCCCTCTCCCCCATCTCTGAAGCATCCTTTATTGAGTATATCAAACTTTCCTCTGGGTCTTCCTCTCTGATGAAGTGTAAGGACTCAGTGGCATTTCCTAGAACTCGTTCTTGTGTTCCCCTTAAGTATAGGAACATTATTGTGACTGTTAATCCCTTGCTTCTAAGGATCCTAGTGCGTTAGTCCATGCTAGACTTTGAGGGGTCAACGATATGTTGGTCATTGAGCAGATCATGCAGAGTCCTGTTATAATTGCTTCGGTCCTAACTTGTGCGGAGTATGTTGCATATCATGATTCCTCCCTTGTGCTCTTACAATCTTACCACCCCCTCTTCTGCAAATTTCCCTGAGCTTCAGGATGGGGAGAGATTAGGCAGGCCTGATTCCAGGCGTTTGATATAGAATCTCTGATGTTCTGAATTATGGTTTGTTGATGGCTTTTTTTTTCAGTTTTGCTGTTACTGCAATGCTCTTGGTTCCATCTTCATGGGTATTGGATGTCACCCTCTGGCCAGAGATAAAAATCTCAACAGAGAGTCTTATCAGCAGAACTAACAAAGCAGAACCAAAAAGATACTTGAGAGGAATATACAAGAGATATGGAACACCCTGAAGAAGCCTAACATGCGCAGTCGTGGACTACCAGAACAAGAATCCCGAAATACCACCCCTGGGGAAATTTTTCAAAGTATCATAAATGAAAACTTCCCTCATCTAAAGGATGAGAGGCTCATCATAATACAAGAGGCAT
The DNA here is from genome assembly GCA_023101885.1 of Typhlomys cinereus. Lineage (NCBI taxonomy): Eukaryota > Metazoa > Chordata > Mammalia > Rodentia > Platacanthomyidae > Typhlomys > Typhlomys cinereus. The sequence goes on from JALPQD010000061.1 coordinate 1,692,223, forward strand.
TCCACACCCCAAACATATATGACCAAAATAGAAAATTACCACGGAAAATAATAGAAAAATAAATTCCACATTTTAAGACAAAGAAAAAGTGCTGAGAAGTTCAAGGGGGGAAAAAAAGTCACTTTTAAAGGTATACCTATTAAAATAACAAATGACTTCTCAATGGAAACAGTAAAAGCAAGAAGAGCTTGGAGAGATGTATTTCAATATTAAATGAGCAAAAATGTCAACTCAGGCTGATATACCTGGCAAAACTATCCGTCACGATCGAGGGAGAAAGAAAAGTTTTCCAGCAGAAAGACAACTTGAAGGCTTACATGTCTACCAAACCAGGCCTTCAAAAAATGCTAGAAATGATACTCAAGCTTGAAGAAGAAAAAAGCATATCCAGGACAGAAGGCAAATACCACCAAAACCTAAATGTCAAACAATACACTTACAAAAGACACTAAACATAAAAACGTCCAGAATTAAAAATAATTTCTCCATTATAACATTAAATGTCAATGGTATTAACTCACCGATCAAGAGACACAGATTACAAACTTGGATTAAAAACCACAACCCATCAATCTGCTGCCTTCAGGAATAGGCACATGCTAAAAATAAAAGTCTGATCAAAAATTCTGCAAGCTAATGGAACCAGCAAACAGGCAGGGGTAGCCATTATGTTTTCAGACAAAGTGGACTTCAAACCAAAAAAAAATCATAAGAGACACAAAGGGATACTACATTTTAGTCACAGGTACAATTCACCAGGAAGACTTCACAATACTGAACATATATGCACTAATATGGGCCCTTCCACATTCATTAAGCAAACGCTACAGCTTCTACAGTGAGAAATCAATCCCCAAGCAATAATACCTGGGGATTTCAACACTGCCTTCTCAACATGGGATAGATCAACAGGCCAAAAGCTTAACAGAGACATTTTGGAAATCAACCAAACCCTTAAAGAAATGGACTTTACAGATCTCTATCGAACTGTTCATCCATGCACCAAAGAATACATATTTTTCTCAGCAGCACACGGAACTTTCTCCAAAATAGACAACATATTGGGCCCCAAAACAGATCTCCACATATACAGGAAAGTTGAAATTCTAGCTTGAACCCTATCAGACCACCATTGTCTAAAGCTTGACATCCACAACACAATAAACAACAGAAAATACACTAACTTCTGGAAACTCAACACTGTGATGCTGAAAGAGAATTGGATTCAGGAAGAAATTAAAAAGGAAATTCAAGATTTCCTGAAAGTGAACGATAATGAAAATACAACTTATCAAATTCGGTCCTAAGCTGTCCTAAGAGGTAAGTTCATAGCTCTTAATGCCTACATCAAAAAAATGGAAACATCACAAATAAATAACTTAACAATGCAGCTTAAAGCTTTAGAGACACTAGAGCAATCTGACCCCAAAAGCAGTAGAAGAGAGGAGATTAGCAAAATAAGGGAAGAAATATCCAAAATTGAAATTAGTTAAACAATACAGAGAATCAACTAGTCAAAAAGCTGGTTTCTTTAAAAGATCAGTAAGATTGATAAACCCCTAGCTAAATTAACCAAAAGCAAGAGAGAAAAAACACAAATTAACAAAATTAAAAAAAAATGGAGATCACTATGGATACCCAAGAAGTTCAGAGTATTATAACATCATATTTCAAGAACTTATACTCTGTAAAATTTGACAACACAAAAGAAATGGATGAATTCCTAAGTAAGCACAACTTACTAAATTGAATCAGGAAGTTGTGAATTATTTAAATAGTACTATAACATATGAGAAAATTGAGGAAGTAATCTCGAATCTTCCCATCAAGAAATGTCCTGCACCAGATGGATTCAGCACAGAGTTCTTCCAGACATTTAAGGAGCTAATAACACCAGTTCTCCTTAAACTGTTCCATCAAATAGTAAAGGAAGGAACACTACCAGATTCTTTCTACAAAGCTAATATCATCTTAATCCCAAAAACTAATAAAGATACACTTGAAAAAGAAAACTATAGGCCAATTTCTTTGATAAACACAGATGCAAAGATTCTCAACAAAGTCTTAGCAAATCGGATTCAAAAACATAACAAAAGGATCATTCACGGGGATCAAGTAGTATTTATCCCAGGCACACAAGTTCGGTTCAACATATGCAAATCAATAAATGTAATCCACCATATAAACCAGTCTAAAATCCAACACCACATGATACTCTTGATAGATGCAGAAAAAGCTCTTGACAAGATCCACCAGACTTTCATGATCAAAACCCTAGGCAGCTGGAATGGAAGGAACCTTTGTCAATATAATAAAAGTTATCTCCAACAAGCACACAGAAAGGATTATATTCAATGGGGAAAACCTCGAAGCATTCCTGCTTCAATCAGGAACTAGACAAGGTTGTCCACTGTCACCACTTCTCTTCAATATTGTACTTCAAGTCTTATCTGAAGCCACAAGAAAAGAAACGGAGATAAAAGGGATTCAAATTGGCAAGGAAGAAGTCAAGTTATCTCTATTTGCTGACGATATGATTTTATACCTGAGTGATCCCAAAAACTCCACCAGGAAACTCCTGGAACTAATTGAAAAGTTCAGCAGGGTAGCAGAATACAAAATAAACATACAGAAATCAGTGGCCTTCCTATATGCACAGAATGAAAGAAATGAAAAGCCCTGAGAGAAACAATGCCATTTACCATAGCCCCTAAAAAAATAAAATACCTTGGTGTAAACCTAACCAAGGAAGTAAGTGAACTTTAAAATGAAAACTTTAAAACCATGAAGAAAGAAATTACAGAAGACACTAGAAGGTGGAAAGACCTCCCATGTTCCTGGATTGGCAGAATCAATATCATAAAAATGACCATCCTACATAAGACCATATACAGATTCAATGCTATACCAATTAAAATCCCAAAGCAACTCTTTAAAGAAGTTGACCAAACAATCTCAACGTTCATACGGAGGCAGAATAGCAAAAACAATCCTGAGTAACAAAAACACTGCAGGAGGTATCACCATACCAAACCTTAGTGTATACTACAAATCCATAGTTATAAAACCAGCCTGGCACTGGCTTCAAAATAGACACACAGATCAATGGATAAGGTTTGAAGACCCAGATATAAACCCACACAATTACAGCCCTTTGATCTTTGACAAAGGGGCCCAAAAAATCCAATGGAAAAAGAACAGCATCTTCAACAAATGGTGCTGGCTAAACTGCATGTCCACATGCAGAAGATTAAAACTGGACCCATACTTGTCATCATGTACAAGACTTAATGCCAAATGGATCAAGGACCTCAATATAAGGCCAGAGACTATAAAAACCTTAATTGAAAGGGTAGGGAACTCCCTTGAGCTGATTGGACTAGGCCAATAGTTCCTAATAGGAAATCCAATAGCACAGTAACTACAATCAGCACTCAACAGATGGGATCTTACGAAATTAAAGAGCTTCTGTTCAGATAAAGAGATTGTAACTGGAGCACAAAGGCAAGCCAATCTTCACTGACCACATATCTAGTAGAGCTCTATTATCCAGAGTGCACAACGAACTTAGAAAACTAAACACCAAGGAAACAAATGGCCCAATTAAAATATGGGCCTTGGAAATCAAAAGAAACTTTAGCAGGGAAGAAATTGAAATGTCTATCAAATATCTTTAAAAAATACTCCACATCCTTAGATATCAGGGAAATGCAAATCAAAACCTCCCTGAGATGTCATCTCACCCCTGTCAGGATGGCAAAAATCCACAATACAAACAGCACTAATGCTGGAGAGGTAGTGGAGAGAGGGCAACTCTCCTCCATTGGTGGTGGGAATGCAGGCTTATACAATCACTCTGGCGAGCCATTTGGTGATTTTTAAAGAAGTTAAAGATTGAAACACCATATGAACCAGCTATTCCACTTTTGCGAATAACCCCCCATACAGCAAAAATTCACCTTGATAGCACAAGCATGACCATAGTGTTCATAGCAGCACTGTTTACAATAGCAAAGTCATGGAATCAACCCAAATGTCCAAACGTTGATGAGTGGATAAGAAAAATGTGGTACATTTATACAATGGAATACTACTCAGCCATCGAAAATGCTGAATTAACGCAACTTTCCAGGAAATAGATGGATGTAGAAACAATTGTATTGAGTGAAGTATCCCAGACACAGAAAGTTAGTCGCCATATGTACTCCCTACTAAATGGATCCTAGTACCAAACCCACTTAGTGACACATTCAAAGATAAATCTCTGTAATATCTACAGTAATTGCAAAGATTCTAAACAGGAGAGAAGGGTAAAGGAGGGCCCCGCCAGAAACAAGGAGAGAGGGGATCATGTTACAACAGAGATAATAGGGCACCATCAAGGACTGCAAGGGGTGACATCCAATACCCATCTGGATGGAGTCAAAGGCATTGCAGGAGCAGCAAACCTAAAAAAAAGTCATCAACAAACCATAATTCAGAACATCAGAGATTGTAGGAGCACAAGGATGGGAGGAGTCGTGATATGCAACATACTCCACACAAGTTAGGGCCGAAGCAATTATAACAGGACTCTGCATGATCTGCTCAATGACCAACATATCGTTGACCTCTCAAAGTCTAGCATGGACTAAAGGCACTAGGATCCTTAGAAGCAAGGGATTAACAGTCACAATAATGTTCCTATACTTAAGGGCAATACAAGAAAGAGTTCTAGGAAATGCCACCGAGTCCTTACACCTCATCAGAGAGGAAGACCCAGAGGAAATTTTGATGTACATATTAAAGGATGCTTCAGTGATGGGGGAGGGGGCACTGCTGAGAAAGGGAGGGAGGGGAAAAAGGAAGGGGAGAAGGGGAGAGGGAACAGGGAGGTTCGGGGAGGGGTCGAGGGAGGGAGGGGACAGGCGTACCTATTATGTGTGTATGAGCGGGGGGGAGGGGAAACAAGTTCAAAGTTTATTAACCTTAAGAATATATTATATCAAAGTAAGTTAAATATTTTAAAACAGATAAAACATTAAAACAGAAAAGTCTTTTTTTTATTTATTCAATTGTGCGTGTGTGCATATGTATGTGTGCATGCACCTGTGTGTGGTGTGTGTGTGTGTGCCTGTATGTGTGTAGAACCACGGACAAATTCGGGAACCACCATGGACGCCTCTACCTTCTTCTGCCCCGGGATTCACAGGCTCCGCCCTACCAGGACCAGAAGCGCAGGCCACCCCTGCTTCCGCCGGGCACCTATATGTGGGATCTGGGATTTGAACTCAGGACCTTCCGCCTGCAAGGCAGAGGCTTAACCCCTGAGCCATATCTCCAGCCCCTAAAACAGAAGTATCTTAATGTAATAAGAAAACATTAATTTAAGATCAAAGTCCAACAAATCAAATACCACATCCTGCACTTGAGTGTCCATCTTCTGTTGCCCATCACATAGCCAAGGTGGCTCAAAGGGTTTAGGCATTTCCAGTCCCTGTTTGTAGCTCAAAGTTGCAAAAGCAGAGTTCCTTGAACCATGCTGAATCTCCACTCACAATCATACTCTGTCCCTACTTCATGAAGAAGTGTGATCAGTAGGTTCCTGGTTAGACACCTGCCCATCCACACACTGGACAGATCTACACCTGCCCTGCCATTGTGGGACAAGTTCATCCCTGCCCAAACACAGTATTATAGATCAACTCTTGCTCCCCATGATAAGATACATCCAGCCTGCCTACCATCAAGGATAAATCCACTCCTATCCTGGCACCATGAGGTATGTCCACATCTGCCTCTTGACCCATGAGCCACAACGCTTCAATTCTCTCTTCAGTGGCTTTAGCAAGTATAAGATCCCACAGCCGACGGCACGAGTGGCAAGCAAAGCTGTCCAGCCTGCTGCCCCTCTCTCATTGAGCCCAATAAACTATTACTCCTCTTCTGTTCTTGGAGGGTGAATTCTTTCACCACCTGCCAATCTCTTCCACCATCCTGGTGGGCCCAATCCGCCCCAACCACTTAGCCAAGTGGTCCGGCCTGCACTGGTAAACTGCCTGGTGTCACTTGGGCATAGGAAGGGGATTGATATTCTGGGAAACAAGGCAAGGTACAAGTGTGTAAATAATGGTGTGTGCTTGGTCACCAGGAGGTAGCTCACACAAATCATCAGCTTTAAAATACAACTGGTAGAGAGAGGCAGCGTCTAGCAGACTCTGCCTATGAAACAACTAAAACTGTCTGACTCCCCCATTCCTCCCCCCAGCTGCTCAATACAGTTGCCTCTGAACTCGAGGAAGTGCTTGGTCCCAGGGTTCTGCCACCAGATCTGAGGCTGAGCCAGAAAGCGCTCAAGAGGGGTGGGGGTCAGAAAGCCACAGGGACAGGAAGTACAAAATGAGGTGCCTGGTAGACCTGAGATTAGGTCAATGTGTGCTCTTGACAGCTGTGTCTGCTAAGCTACTGCTACCAGACAGTGTCCCCCACACTGGCTGTCGGGACCATCAGAATCTAACACCCTCAAGAATCTTTCTCTGGGAACATGCCTGTCACAGGCACTTGTCTCCTAGAAGATATTTCACACAGCTCAGACAACTCAGAAGACCTTGTAGGACCATTGGGTGGGCTACACCTGGGGTAGAACTTCTGGAGGGAGGATGCATACCTCCTGTTTTCTATTTAAACTTTATTCCCCTGTTTGGACTTCGAAAGAGAGATCTTTTTATTTCTTAAAGGAAAAAGGGAGATTTATTCAGCTTACTGTTCCAGAGAGGAGGTACAGTCTCTCAAAGTAGAGGTGGCATGGCTGGCTGGCCAAAGCTGGAGGAGGCTAAGTCACCGCAGACATTTTGGAAGCTGAGAGCTGCAGACTACTTGCAGCAAAGGCAGACTTCTCCTGGCAGTAGGGTGGGACTAATCCACTTCAAGACCCACCCCTGGTGACTGTTTTCCTCCAACAAGGCTCCACTTCTCAAGGTAACATGACCTTGCCAAGCACATGAGACTGTGAGGGACACATTTCAAGCCATGACATTCCACCTCTGGCACCTCTGGATCATTGCCATCTCATTATGCAAACCATACTCAGTCCAACTTTAAAAGTCTTCATAGACTGCATCCCAACACAGTCCAAAAGTCCAAAGTACAAAGCCTCCTGTAAAATCAAAATACAGGTTACATTCGTCCAACATACAATGGCACAGAACAAATATTCCTATTCCAAAAGGAAGGAATGGGGGCATATCCTGGAAAGATCAGTCCATAACAAGAACGAAAACCAGCAGGACAAACCCCAAATCTTGTAGTTCCAAGTTCAACATGTAAGCCTCCAAAGAGAGATCTTTGAAACAATTAAGATCAATCTCTCCCTAATATGAGCATATTGGATAATTTTTTTATTTCTGCTTTTTGCTGTTGTTGCAATTCGCCTGTATAGTTGCTGGTAAATGACCATCATATGGCTTACGGGAACAACAGGTTTATTTTCTTTCTTATAGTCTGGTTACAGTCTGTAGTCCAGCTTGACAGGAGAGCATGCACCAACACCAGGGCCGAGGGAACTGGCCACACCATCTCTACATAATGGCTGAGAGAAGGATGATCTTTACTTCCCAGACCAGCTCTCTTTGATTTATTCCAGGGCCTCATCCCACCCACCAAAGTCTGGACATTTCCCATCAGCTAGACAATCCCCTTCAGGTTTGCTCTGGGCTCAACTCAACTACTAATTCTCCATGCCATACAAACCACACACCCACACATATCTATACTGGTCATACCACATAAATACATGTACACAACACACATATACTCAGAGATACACACATAGACACACAGCACATTGCATATACACACATGCATACTATACACAAAGCACATGCATACATAGCACACCACATACACTTGTGTACCATACACATATATACAAAACATATACCACACACATATACCTCACATGTACACACACATGCACATCACACACAATGTGCCCAGAGCACAAACCCTCAACTGTCAATTGACACCTGTGCCTAACCATGACAGCGCTCAAATTGAATGCTTATTAATTTAACATGGGCAGGTAGAAGAACCTCAGGCAGAGACTCAGCTCCAAAGTCCAGTGATGTCATGGGAGAGTCTGAGTGGAAGATGGCCGACCTATCTCCAAGAGGAGCATCTGGTCTAATGGCAAAACTCAGAGCGGTGGCATGCCCTACATTCCCAGCATGTGGAAGACAGATGGCTTGTAAGTGAGTGTAAGGCCAGCCCAAACAAACAGACAGACTTTGTCCTCCAAAAGACAATGAGAAGCTAGGGACTACAGAGATAGCATTGCAGGAAAAGTGCTTTCTGCACAGGCATAGGTACCTAAGTGTGTGCTTCAATTTGGTAGGGAGTCACCTGAACGTCATCCCAGAGCCAGAGGTGGATTCCAGGGGTTCACTAGCCATGTAGACTAGACCCAAGTTTAGTGAGGGGCTCTGTCTCAAAGGATAAGATGGAGAGCATTAGGGGAAGGAAGATGCCCACAGTGGAGCTGTGACCTCTACACATGCATACACAGGCAAAATCTTCTTTCTCCAAACATGCATTCACATTTATATCACATATGTGCACTCATACACATGCCATACAAACCACACCCACACACATCTCTACTGGTCATACCACATATATACATGTACAGAACACACATATATTCACAGATACACACACATACACACACAGCACATTGCATATACAGACATGCATACTATACACAAAGCACATAAATACATAGCACACCACATACACTTGTGTACCATACACATATATACAAAACATATACCACACACATATACCTCACATGTACACACACATGCACATCACACACAATGTGCCCAGAGCACAAACCCTCAACTGTCAATTGACACCTGTGCCTAACCATGACAGCGCTCAAATTGAATGCTTATTAATTTAACATGGGCAGGTAGAAGAACCTCAGGCAGAGACTCAGCTCCAAAGTCCAGTGATGTCATGGGAGAGTCTGAGTGGAAGATGGCCGACCTATCTCCAAGAGGAGCATCTGGTCTAATGGCAAAACTCAGAGCGGTGGCATGCCCTACATTCCCAGCATGTGGAAGACAGAGGGCTTGTAAGTGAGTGTAAGGCCAGCCCACACAGACAGACAGACTTTGTCCTCCAAAAGACAATGAGAAGCTAGGGACTACAGAGATAGCATTGCAGGAAAAGTGCTTTCTGCACAGGCATAGGTACCTAAGTGTGTGCTTCAATTTGGCAGGGAGTCACCTGAACGTCATCCCAGAGCCAGAGGTGGATTCCAGGGGTTCACTAGCCATGTGGACTAGACCCAAGTTTAGTGAGGGGCCCTGTCTCAAAGGATAAGATGGAGAGCATTAGGGGAAGGAAGATGCCCACAGTGGAGCTGTGACCTCTACACATGCATACACAGGCAAAATCTTCATTCTCCAAACATGCATTCACATTTATATCACATATGTGCACTCATACACATGCCATACAAACCACACCCACACACATCTCTACTGGTCATACCACATATATACATGTACAGAACACACATATATTCACAGATACACACACATACAAACACAGCACATTGCATATACAGACATGCATACTATACACAAAGCACATACATACATAGCACACCACATACACTTGTGTACCATACACATATATACAAAACATATACCACACACATATACCTCACATGTACACACACATGCACATCACACACATGTACAACACACACACACTGCCATCCCTATCCAGGGCTTTTTGTCTGTAGCTTGAGCCTAGCACACACTCATTGCTGCTGTCTTCAGTGTGCTGTGGCATTTGTCTGCATCATCTTAATGGAGCCAACATAGTGGAATAATGATTTGAATCATACTTCTATCACATGAAGGCTACAAGTCATCAAGGGATGATACGTGTCATCAAGGAGTACATGCAAGTGTTAAATATGGCACAATTTGTAGCATAGACTTGTGCACCCAAGAACTTGTAGGTGTGGGGGAAAGACTTGGAGCTGTGGTTCACTGTGAAGGGAAAACATTCAGAGCGGGAGATTCTGGGGAGTGTAGTTCACTCAGCCAGCAAAGCTTGTCTTTTCAGAGCTTATTCTGCAGGTTCTAAGCCCCTTCCATCCCCACAGATGGTGCTATACACAGCAAGGGCCACACCCACACACAAGGGGTTATTGGCTTCACAGGATGGTATCTGAACCTCCCATTCAAAGGCCTTTCCTGTGGAGCTCTGTGCTGACCACATTGCTGAGAATACCTCTGCAGGGTTTGAAAGCCAAGGCCTCTGTGAAGTTGGTCTTGGGGCAAGGCAGAAACAGAGAGAGACTGAGTCCTCAACATGTGCCATTGGGGTTCCCAGAGATGACCAACATGTGTCTTGAGGGTACGTTTTGTGAGCCTAGGCAGTTGTACTATCACAGGCACTGTGCTATCCATGACACTGTCTATCAGGGTGTTAGCAGAAAGAAGGAACTTCACCCAGGAAAAGACAGGGAAACAGCATTGTGCTGGTGGCCCAGGGCTCTGAGGGCAGTGATTGCAGGAAGAGGAGCCAGGAAAGTCTTGAAGATAACATGTGAAAGAAATCAGTGGGCAGAAGAGTTGGACACTTTCATCAGGGCTTCATGGAATACAACAGAGCATAGGAGAGGGAATCCTGGGAGTTTACATGGTGAATGTATGATCAGTGACCCACAGAGGATCAGCAGGATTCTTAGGATTTGTGACAAGAAAACTCTAAGCCTCAGACCCTCCCTAGCTCTTTGGCTAACTTTAGTCTCAAGACTGCTTCTTTTTTAAACATTTTTATTATTATTATTATTTCCACTCATACAAACTTAACAGGTACACCGGTCCCCTCCCTCCCTCCCTCCACCTCCCCCGACCCCTCTGCTTACCTCCACTCTCCCCTCTCTCCCCAATCCCCAGAGCATCCTTTAATGTGCATGCCAAACTCTAAATTGTCTGTTCTTCTGCCATTACATACATGCCCCTGGTCTGAGTCTTCAGCCCAGGACATAAGAACCTGGAAATCTCAGCCGCTGATCTCTGGACTCTGATTTCACCCTGAAAAAGCCTATGACACCCTGATAGCTGATCTTCATTGCCAGTGGGATGGGATTTAGAATCATACAGTAGACTGACACAGTGCCCTTTGGGTGTCCGTGAGGTGCTCCCAGAGAGAATTAACTCCATTCAAAAGACCCACCCCGGGTGTGGGCAGCACCATCCCACAGGGTGGGGACCCAACGGAAAAGAATGAACAGGAGGAAGTCATCTGAGCTCTGTATCCAATTGGCTCCCAGGATGCAAGCTGAGAAGTTGCACTGTACTTTCCCCACCATGACTGACTGGAGCTCTGTAACATGAGCTCACATAAATCTGTCCTTCGGTGTGATGTGTCTGGAAGGACAACCCAAAAATGGGAGAAATCTGCCAGCCACACCTCAGAAAAGGGATTAAGAGTTGGGATAGGCCAAGCATTGCACCAATCAAACTAAACTGTCAATCAACTAATGGGACCACAAAGTGAACAAGCAGTTCCCCAAAGAAAAAACTGGAATGTTCAATAAACATATATTTTTTAAAAAGTGTTCAACATCCTTAGCCATCAGGGAAGTGCAAGTTGAAACTGCTTAGACTCTACCTCAGAATGCTCTTCAACTAGAAAATAAAGGAAAATTAATATTGGTGAGACCCTGGAAAGAAAAACTGTTAGTTAATGTTGGGCGAGCATAAGCAGGTGGACATACTATTGAAATCGGAGTGTGTGTTTCTCAAAAACAAAGCAAAACGAAGTTACAGCTACCATGGGACCCAGTTATGCTTCTCCCGTCGCTTACCCAAATGATTCCATATCCTACCACAAGGGTGCTGCACATGTGAGAGACAGAATAGGAGGATGCAGGAGAAACAGGGTAGAAGGATATGGGAGAGGCAGGGCTGGAAGGCATGGGAGAGATATGGCAGGAGGACATGGTAGAGACAGGGCAGGAGGACGAGGGAGAGACAGGTCAGGAGGACAAGGGAGAAACAAGGCAGAAGGAAACTAGAGAGATGGGGCAGGAGGGCATGCGAGAGACAGGACAGGTGGACACGGGAGAGACAGGGTAGGAGACCACAGGAGACACAGAGCAGGAAAGCATGGGAGAGACATGGAAGGAAGGCACAAAGAGAAACCGGTGAGGAAGGCACAGGAGAGACAGGTCGAGGACAATGGAGAAACAGGGAAGTAGTATATGGCAGAGACAGAGCAAGAGAATATGGGAGAGACGGGGGTAGAGGGCACGGGAAAGCCAAGTCAGGAGGGCACTGGAGAGACAAGCTGAAGGGCATGGGAGACTCAGAGATGGAGAGCACCGGAGACAGGGCAGGTGGGCAGGGAAGAGACATGGCAGGAGGGCACATGACAGAAAGGTCAGGAGTACATGTGAGAGAGAGAGAATAGAGTGATATTTCAGAGACAGTACAGGAAGGCACAGGAGAGACAGGGCAGGAGGGCACAGTAGAGTCAGGACTGGAGGGTATGGGAAAGACACATCAGAAGGACATAGGAGAGCGAGGTTAGGAAGACATAGGAGAGACAGAGCAGAAGAACATGGGAGAGACAGAGCAGGAGCACCATATATACATAAATTGGGTGCACACATAGTGTAAGACCATGTACACATACTACAATGTCACACCACATTTGCTCACACACAAGGCTACACCACATAATGCCATACATATATTCACACATGCATACTACACACATACAATATCACAATATACACATACAATAGAATACACACACACCAGGAGAACGTTTTCACAAATCCAGATGCCCCTAGACTCAGGCCCAAATCCTTAGTGTGAGACAGACTCACCTAAGCAAGGGCTCTGCTGTAACCACTGTTTGGTGACAATGACTCAGTTCCTTTCCTTTGTCTGTTACAGGAGGATACAAGGATGCTCTCTTCCTATGACCTACGGAAATAGGCTTGAGCTCTGGTTGGCACAGGCAGGCAATTAGGGATCAGAACATTTCCTGACTACCACCATGGGCAGAGGGAGTTCAGCTGGGAAATCCTATAGAAACCCACAGGACTTTTCATCAATTGTAGACTTTAGAGACGGAAGAGATTTGAGCTTAGAGGCTGGGTCTCTGAGTTGATAGGGAAGGTTGTAATGGGACATACAAAGCAGTAACTAAGAAGCTGGTCCCATGGTACTACTATGCTCTGGGGCTGCTACAGGCTGGCAGCCAAGCAGCTTAGAGAAGGAACTAGACAGGCTCTAAGGTGTGGCTGACCCCCTCTATTGGGGCAGCTTCTGGAGTAGCAGCTGTGTGAGCTGCAAATATGTGCTTGTAATGCAGTGTGCACAGTGCCTGTCTGTCTCCTACCACATCATCCAAGTGGAATGATGGGGTGACTCCTCCTCATACAAACGTGTGGGTTGGAGGGCATCGAGGAGCATGGTGGGAAGTGAAGAATGCACAGCACCACCTAAGGTCTCCTGCTGTCATGGCTGGAAAACCCTTTATGGAAGATGGTTTTGGAGCCCAGGCATCCACTTGACTTCTCCCAGGCTGTATGTGTGGCTTCTCTCCTAAGTTGTTCTGGTCCTGTTTCTGTCACAGCCATGGGACTGGGAGATTAAGACAGGGATTGTAACATGTTCAAATCTCAGTACCACTTTCCGAGGAAAACTTTGGAAGAACCAATCTCCTTGAACGGATTGGGTCTGTTTCCTTCTGCTCTTCACTCTTCCCTCTTTCATCTGATGCTTTAAGTAGTTCTGCCCGAATTCAGGATTGAAAAAAAGGCCAATCAAGGTCAAATTCTTATAATATTATCTTTTGACACCTGGAAATTATTCATTCCCTAGGATATAATAAAGCTGTGATATGAACTTGTGCCTGCGTGTTGCTAATAAATTCACAACCAAAAAAATTAGGGGAACAAGGAGGTTTTATTCTTTCTTGTGATTCTCAGTTACAGTTCGTAATTCATCTTGACAGGGGAGCTCATATCAATACCTGACCACACCATATCCACAGGGATCGTTGAGAAAGGAACAAACCTCACTTGCTGCACATATGCCAAAGTGTGCTGAAGAATGCCAGCTTATTGAGCCAGCTCCTTCTGTCTTCTTCATCGAGTAGACAATATTTGGCAGGCTTGCTCAAGGATTAAGACAGCTACTAATTCTTTACACATGTTCCTAGGGCCATGGCTGTTCAATAAACTGTCTTACTTGCTTTGGGTCAAAAGCTTTGCATAGGGGGCTGGAGGGGAGGCTCAGGGGTTAAGCCTCCGCCTTGCAGGTAGAAGGTCCCGAGTTCGGATCCCAGATCCCACGTATGGACGCCAGGCGGAAGCGGGGGTGGCCTGCGCTTCTGGTGGGGCAGAGCCTGTGAATTCTGGGGCAGAAGGAGGTGGAGGCGTCCATGGTAGTTCACGAATTTGTCCGTGGTTCTGCGCATACACAGACACACATGCACACACACATAGACACACGCACGCACAGTTGAATAAATAATAATAATAATAATAAATTTTAAAAAATCACAACAATTCTAAAAAAAAAAGCTTTCCTTAGGTTGGACAGACCAGAATGATGGAGAGGAATAGCTGACTGGTGGGTGTGCTGAAACTGAGGCAGGGACAGACATGGAGTCATCCATCTTGAAGCTTCCTGCTAATAAAATGAAGGTACCATTAAAGGGAGTGAAGATGGGCTGGGGAGATGGTTCAGGGGTTAAGTCTTTGCTTTGCAAGCAAAGGACCTGAGTTAAAATCCCCAAAACCCATGTAAAAATATCAGGCATAACAGTGGCCCATAATTCTGACCCTGGAAGGCAGAGTCTGGGAAACCACAGAGCAAAGCAACAAGCAGGAAGAATAATCTGGAATGATTCCTGATGTCACCCTTAGGCTTCCACAGGCACACATACTCAAGCATCCTCTGATTCACATTCCCTAACATGAACACAGGCATACATGCAACACACACATAAAGACAAAGCCAAAAAATCACCACAATAGTGACAATGCTTCCTAGCCTCCTGCACACCCACTACCCCCTTTCTCCCTCCCCCATCTGTCATACTGAGCACAAAAGCTTCAGTGTTGAAGAATGTCAGTCATGAATATCTTGTGATCCAGTTTACACATTAACTCAGTCATTACACAAGACAAAGAAGTTAACTAGGCTGTAATAACAAATGCATGAGCAGGCTCTCCATGTGAACTCACAGAAGAGATTATATCTATGAGCATCCAGGTTGGGTCTGTGCCATGAACTATCATGATGAATAAGGTTAGCAAGACTTTGGTTTTTCATAATTTAGTAGTGTGGGAGCCAGTGATCTCCAGCCAGAGAGGAAAATCTGATGACTGTTAGACTCTATCGCATAAAGACTCAAAGTCTAGCATGGATCACAGGCACTAGGATCCTAAGAGGCAAGGGATTAACAGCCGCAATTATGTTCCCATACTAAAGGGGAACACAAAAAAGAGTTCTAGGTAATGCTACTGAGTCCTTACACCTCATCAGAGGGAAGTTTGACATGCACAGTAAAGGATGCTTCAGGAATGGGGGAGAAAGGGCCCTGGAAGAAAGGAAGGGAGGGGGGAAGGAAAGGAAAAAGGGAGGAGGGAGCAAGGGAGGGGTGGAGAGTGGGAGGGGAATGGGGTACATATCAAGTTTGTGCGAGTGGAAAAAAAACACTATAAATTAAAAAAAAAGAAATAAAAGAAACAAAGAAAGGGAAGGAGGAGGAAGGAATGTTACAGCGAAAGAAAGAAGGGAAAAAAAAAAAAAAGAAAAGAGGCAGGAAGAGACCGAAATAGAATGCTGGGCCTGAGGGGCAGGCCTGTTTTCCCAGCACACAGGAGGCTAAGGCTGAAGGGTCACCATGAGTCTGCGCACACAGTGAGACCTCGCTCAAAATAAGTAAGAATGTGACTGTGATGTGTCTTACTAGTGGATCACCAGACCAGCATCCCCCAGTGAGGGGCTGAGGGCGTGACTCAGTGTTACATCACCTGCCTAGAATCCACAGTGAGGGGCTGGGCCATAGCTTTTTGATAGAACAACCTGCCTGAGCATATGCAAAGTCCTGTTTTCAATCTGAATATTGCAGCAAAATGAAGTGAAAACTAAACTAAGGACAAAAAGCAAGGACGGACTTGTTATCTCACACCTGCTCCAGAGTTCCTGTGCTGCACCCTCCTTTGAGCCCCCTGGAAGGATCACACTGTATGTGCCTGTCTCCATTTCCTCTCCTTGGAAGCAAAGCAAAGAAGTGAATACAAACTTTTCAAATGACTACCAACTTTTCTGTCCAGTCAATAAAAAGAGATGTTTTGTTTTCCAATGAATATGCACACAAATGGTCAGAAATTTAACACTGCAAATGTGCTAATACTAGAAAGAAAATTCACCATGGCTCAGGGGTAGCAGGAAACCAAGAATAATAGGTTGACATTAGAAAGAAACAAATCAGGTGCTGATAAAATGCATTTAGGTTTCCCTGAGATCAGGAAGGAACTAAAACTAACAGTTATCTACTATTTAGAGAATAGCAAGAACTCCAGGCACTACACATAAAAACCCACAAGCTGTGGAAGACTGAATGAGAGAGGAAAACATGTGGCACTAACTCCTTTGCTATTTAACAAGATGAAAGAGAGAAATGTGCTTTGTTTTCAATCAGAAAGATCAGGAAGACAGCAAGCAAGTCAGAAGGAGGAGCGAACAAAAAATGTTATAGAATTCAAATGTGGGGAAGAAGTGCAATGAATAAATAAGGGGTTCCTAGTAAAGATTTACAAGTTGAATGCTATTCTTAAAATGAGGGGAAGCAGGGGAGATGGCACATTGGGCAAAAGTTCTGTGCAAGCCTGAGGGCCTGATTTTGGATTCCCAGCATCCCTATGAGAAGCTTGGTGTTTCTGTGCTGGCAGGAACAGAACTGAGTGCATCCCTGGGACTCACTGGCAAGCTGGGATTACAAGCACCACAGCAGGCTGGGATTACAAGCACCACAGTTAGATACCGGTGTCAACTTGATTGTCGAGGGCTGGAACGCTGAGCATTTGTAGAGAATGAGCTGAGTCCAGAATGAACCTGCAAGAGACTGTCTAGTTGAGGGGAAAGGCCCAGCCCATGGTGGGTGGGACTAATCTCTGGCAGGTGAATAAAATGGAGGGAGGTGATTGAGAAAAACATGCTGGTCTGGCAAGTGAGAATTGTCCCAATCTCAGCTGTTTTGTGGATATGGTGTGACTTCTTCCCTCAGTCATTCATGTTGCTGTGGGCTCTCTTGCAAAGCTGGAAATGAAACTGTAATGGAACTATAATAAGAGAAAATAAAGCCTGTTGTTCCCTTAAGCTATTTGGTTGTGAATTTATCAGCAACAATGCAGGCTAACTGTGACAAGTGCACACCACCATGCCTAGCTTTCTCTTTTCTTTTTTTTTAAATTTTTTAATTTAATTTAATTTTTATTTTTTAATTAATTAGTTTATTTTTCCCATTCATACAAACTTAATAGTCCCCCTTGCTCCCTCCCCCCTTTTCCCCTTCCTTTCACCCTCCCTCACTTTCTCCCAGTGTTCCCCTTTTCTTTCCCCCCACCCAATCCCTGGAATATCCTTTAGTGTGCATGTCAAACTTCCCTTTGTGTCCTTCACTCTAATAAGGGGTATGGACTCAGTAGCATTACCCAGAGCCCTTTCTTGTGTTCCCCTTTAGTATGGGAACACTATTGTGACTGTTAATCCCTTGCCTCTTAGGATCCTAGTGCCTGTGATCCATGCTAGATTTTGGAGGGTCATTGACATGTCAGTCATTGCACAGGTCATGCAAACTCCTATTATGGTTACTTCGGCCCTAACTTGTGTGGAGTGTCTTGCATATTGTTGGTCCTCCGCATTTTTAGGCTCTTACAATCTTACTGCCCCCTCTTCAGCAAATTTCTCTGAGCTTTAGGATGGGGAGAGATTTGGCCGGTCTGGTTCCAGGTGATTAATGTAGGGACTCTGATGTTTTGAATTATGGCTTGTTGTTATTTTCAGTTTTGCTGTTCCTGCACCACCCTTGGCTCCATCCTGATGGGTATTGGATGTCACCTTCTAGCCAGAGATAAAAGTCTGTTAAAATGGAGTCTCATTATAAGAGTAGATTCAAAGGTAGATGGAGTAAGAGTAGGAGACCACAGTGAGAGGAGGCAGTCTCCCATTTGCAGGATGGTTACCACCTATCTGCCAGACTCTATGCCCTCCCTGTCTGGTGAGATCAAACCCCCTCAGTTGCAAGTGACCAGGGAGGAAAGTGAATGAATTTAACCAGATATCTCACTCTTTACTTGCAGTACTTGATGGTGACCTATTTTCCCTGCTGTAGCATGATCCTCTGTGTCCTTGTTTCTGGCGGAGCTCTCCTTCCCCTTCCCTTCCTGCTTATAATCTTTGCAATTACTGTAGGTATTACAGAGATTTATCTCTGAATATGTAACTAAATGGGTTTGGTACTAGGATCCACTTATTAGGGAGTACATATGGCACTTAATTTTCTGTCCGGGATGCTTAACTCAATGTAATTTTTTTTCTAATACCATCCATTTCCCAGCAAATTTCATTAATTCATCTTTTTTGATGTACATTTTATAAATGTACCACATTTTCCTTATCCACTCGTCAACTGTTGAGCATTTGGGTTGATTTCATGACTTTGCTATTTGTAAACAGTGCTGCTATGAACATGGTAGTGTTGGTGTCATTGTAGTGAATTTTTGCTGTATGGGGGATTATTCCCAGAAGTGGAATAGCAGGGTCATATGTCATTTCAATCTTTAACTTTTTTAAAAGTCGCCACACTGATCACCAGAGTGGTTGTATAGACCTGTATTTCCACCAGCAATGTAGGAGAGTTTCCTTCTCTCCACATCCTCTCCAGCATTTGGTGGTGTTTTTATTGTGGATTTTTGCCATCCTGACCAGGGTGAGATGATATCTCAGAGAGTTTTTGATTTGCATTTCCCTGATGGCTAAGGATGTGCAGCATTTTAAAAGATATTTTTATCTTTAAATCTAGCATGGATCACAGGCACTAGGTTCCTAAGAGGCAAGGGATTAAAACTTCAATTTTGTCCCTGGTAAAGTTTCTTTTGCGTTCTCAGGCCCATATTTTCATTGGGCCATTTATTTCCTTGGTGTTTAGTTTTCTACTTTTCATGTGGGTGCTGCAGATTGAACTTGGGTCCTCAAGGCTTGCAGGGAAACTGCTTTTACCAACTGGGCTTCGAGGCTCTGAGAGTTACTTTAAAAAAATTAGAACACTAGCAATTAACCTCAAATATAAATATCAGTGTATCATAGACAATCTATTAATATGATTCAAAATGTTAATAAAGAGAATAAATATACAACTACTTGAATAAAGACCCCCCATCCTGCAAAGACATCAGATTTGTGCTCCCAAAAAGAATGCTTAGTAAGTTAGAAAGATTGCCTTAACCTGATGTCTACTTAAGACAAACAGCCAGTTCTGGTGATAATCGGACAACTCTCACACATTTCATTATGCCAAGAAAGAGATAAAGCTTCTCACTTGCCATTAAGACCCATCTTACACTGTAGATGGCAGTTACTGTAAAACATTACACATAATGACAGGAAGGAGAGAGCCACAATTATACTTATTTCTCTAAAGTGTGGTAATGTACCTGAAAAAAAATGAAAACAAAATCAACAAGAATGATCAAAACTAATGACAGGCTCTGGAAGAACAGCTAGTTGTTATTTTTAAAAACTATCTGTGTGTGTGCACTATGTGTGTATGTATGCATGTGCATTTGAGTGTACATGTGACTGTATGCACACATATGTACACAGATGCATATGCATACATAAACGTGTATGTGTGCTTACACCTCCATAGGTGCATATGTGCACAAGTATATGCATGTATACAAATGTTCACATGTGTATGCATATGTATAAGTGTACATGTGAGTGTGCATGTGCGTTTGTACATACATCTGTGTATATGAGCTTGTGTACATGTACATGTTTGTATGTGCAAGTATATATTTGTGTGTGCGCTAATGTTTATGTGAGTATGTGTATGTATATGTACATCTGAGCTTGTATGTTTCCCTGTATATATGCACACTGCACATATGCTCACATAACAAGACATTTAGAAAACAAGGCAGTGATTCCAGAGAGCACATGGAACATATGCAGAACATACACTTGAATTTTCAAACACGTACTCATGAAACTTTTACAAAAGCAAAAAGGTAAACTATGCAAGATCTCATGAAATATTCATGGTACTTATAGAGCTGCATGATAAGAAGTGATCACCTAACACTTCACTGTATTTTTATTTGTACAATAAATGTTAAATTCACAATGAATGTGCTGTAAATTTTACAACAATACAATGCTGAAAGGAATTTCCACAACACAATCTTGAAGGTCCCTGGGCGCTGAGCTTGGACCCTTGTTTCCCTCAACCAGACTGAAAGGCAGCGCTGGAGTTAGAAATAGGCAGGAAGGAAAAACTCATGCTCTTGACCTCTATCCTCCAAGATGAACAGGGAGCTCCATTTCCTGGCCTCTCCTCCTCCTCTTGTTTCTCTGGGTTTGACATCTCTGCAAGTTTAGGATCTTTAAACAAGTATTCCTGCTTGTCAGTGGTGACTCTTGTGTAAGGTAGTGCTTCTGAGGTCTGTCAGGAAAGGATGGGTGTCCCAGCTACGTGAACCCTCACAATCATTCTCACTCTACTTGGGCTGATAATAGAATTTAGAAAAAAGAAGGAAGGAAGCTGGGAGGAATACTCAACATGATTGTAAAAGTAGAAAAATTAATAATACAAAAAAGGACTCAAAATGGAACCGAGGGACAACATAATATAAAAGAGCCAGGGTGCTGACTAAGGTGCTGGGGAAGGAGATGGAAGAGGGAGAGGGGTCACACTTTTCTGAGACCTGGTCTCATGTAGCCCAAGCTGGTCTCAAATTCCCTAGGCATCAGATAAACTTGAGCTTCTGATGATCCTGCCTTTCCTTCCCAAATGCCAGGGTCACAGGCCTACCCTACCATTTCTGGCTTATGCAACTCTGGAGATTAGAATCTACTGTTTCATATGTGCTCGAAAAATATTGTATCCATGAGTCACACCATATTTTTCACATAGGCACCAAGATGGACACACTAGAGAAAAGAGAAGGAACCGTGTGTCCTGTAGTTTTGAAGAGAGCGAGATACTGCTCTTCTCCCAGAAGGAGGTGGGCTTTGGGAATGAAAGCAGACTTCCTGTGTTTTCAACCCATCCAAGGAAGAAATTTTTAATATCACTTGGTGTTCTGGCTTGGATGAGAAAGGTCCTCTGTAGTCTCCTGTGTTTGAACACCTGGTTCTCAGCTGGCAGTGCTGTTTTGGAAGGTTGAACAGGCTGCTCATGTAGCATCCACAGTCAGGAAAGACAGAAAGAGAGATGAATTGTGGTTCTCAGATCATTTTCTCCTATGTATTCAGTCCAGTGCAACCCACATTCTGCTTGGGTTTTCCGTCTTTAGTGAACCCAATGTAGAAAGTCCCTCACAGCCAACCCACAGGGGTGTCTCCTGAGTGATTCTAAGCCCTATGAAGTTGTTGCTCCATGTAAGTTATCACAGTGACCAACCAGAGGGCACCTGACCTGGGCCATTCAGAACTCTCATCCCTGGTCAATTCTTCCTTCACATAAAAGTTAAGCTACTCCTGAAAATGGATTTAGGCTCAAACTTATGCGATGTGAGGCTCCAACTGAACCCACAGAGAAACAGGGTAGGTGGAGACCATCTCCTCTCCAAGCAGAGGACATAGTATAGCCAGCCTGGAACCCTGAAGGAGGGGATGATGCCAAGAAGCTCATGCCATTGAAGTACCAGGCAGTAGGCACTTCCCAATTCTGGGTCCCGAGGTTGCCTTGAAATCCTGCCCCAGCTGGTGGAAGTGATGAGCATCCTTCTTGGCTCATCCCAGATGCATGGAATCTCCTGGAGGACTCAGGTGGGTTGGGAATCAAAGAGAAGTTTGATGCAAAGTAAGGGGAACAGAATGAAGGCCACATCCTGCATCTAATCACCCCGTTAGCCAGAAAGGTTTCTACAGGCGAGGCAGGGTGAGGGTGTACATTCACAAGGCAGAAAAGGGCCCTTGTTCCATTTTCCATAGGCCTGTGAAAGGCATGTGCCCCACATGAGGTCTTCAGCCTCCATCTGGGCCATCAGCGGGGAAGGGAACACTGTGCTCAGAGATGACATGTGGCAGGGGTCACGTGTTCTGCTCTGTTCCTTGGGAGAGAGCCTGGAGGTGGAGCTGGAAGCCACAGAGTAGCTCATGGCTCTTCCCTGAGGAGGAGAAAGAGAAGGAAAGAGGGGCCTGCAGCTAGGGCTGGGAAAGGAATCCAGGACTGCAACCCTGCGGAGCCAGAGCTCAGGCCACATGTGAAGCCAGACGCCAGTGTGGACACATTGCCAGAATGCCAGCCGCTTAGGGCTAGCCAGCATGAGACAACGAGTGTTTAAGTAGGAGGAAAAAGCTAGTCACGAAGGTCCTTTCCACAGTGCAAGGCCCGCTTATCGGATACCATGTGTATAGGCAAATCCACCAGAAACTCCAGAAACCACATGAATGGTGTCTGATGGGTGGAGGGGGTGAAGCATGATAACTGAACAACAGAGCTGAGAGGTGGTGCAGTGCTAGAGAGCCCCGCCTAGAATCCCTAATAACAAGACAGGCGCAGGATGGTAGGTTTGTCTAGTTTATGATAAGGTCCGGAATTAGGTGGACCTCCAGGAGACAGCTTGTGGCAGAAGTACAAATCCACGGAGACATCAGTATTGTTTTACCCTGGGTACAGCTCAACCACAACCCACCTCCCACAGGGCCACAACATCTGCACGAATGACAATGCAATTCAATAAAGGCCCATGGAGGAAAGGACTTTTTCTTTTTTTTTTTATTTTTAAAAATTTATTCAATTGTGTCATGTATGCGTGTGTGTGTGTGGGTGTGTGTTGTTGTAGAACTGCGACAATTCGGAAACCCCATGACTGCCCAACCTCCATCCTTGTTTACTCTGCTTCTGGATCACCCTCTCGCCTTATCAGAACCAAAAACCCAAGGCTGCCCTGCTTTCCGGCTGGCATCTATAGTGAGGTCTAGATCCGAGCTGAGGACCTTCCAACCTGCAAGACAGAGGCTAATTCCCTGACCACCATCTCCAGCCCCCAGACCTTTTTTCTTTAGAGAGAATTCTTAGACACCTCAACTACCTACATTAGAACTTCAATACCCAGAAGTGAGACTCCAGAATCCGATCAAGTCTATGAAGAGCCTCTCTATGAGAGGATTGTTTCAGGTCTCAGGTGCTGCCTTTTCTCCACCCTTTGAATGGTCACTCACCGGTAGGGCAATCTCATGGTTCACTTTGTCCATTAAAGTTAAAACAGGCTTGTCAACACCTCTCCGCGTCGTGGGATATGCCACGTGGGGTATGTGATTCGGAGGGCCCTCGAGTACTCACAGGAGATTGTTGATTGTGCTGACTGCCTTGTGGTGCCTGCTAGCAGAAGGTACTTTTGCAGTCCAATGTTAGGAGAGAAATGGAAGACTGGACCGTAAATGTTTGCAGAGTGTCAGCCCACTTTTCTCTGGCTTTGGGAAAATCTGGTGGTTACGACAGCAAAGCTTTGAAATTCTCAGCACGAGGCACTGGAAAAGAGGACCAGTGTGGGGGGGGTTCCATTGAGACAGCCAGTGGTCACTTATTGTGAATGACCTGCTATGCAGAATAGACAACGCTATCTGAGACTCGCGCAGAGACTCGAAATAAGCCAGTGAACTCTAGTGCACTTGTTTCCAATCTAAAGTTAAAGTTTTCGTTTGCTATTTGCTACTCTCCTTTGTTTTGAGCCACTAGGGATTGAACCCAAGGGATTGAACCACTGAGCCATTCCCCACAGCTCCTCGCCTCACTGTGGATTCTTAGGCAGGTGCTCTCCATCCATGTCCATCCCTCTCACCATCAATTTTTTGGGGAACACATGGTCTTGCTCCTATGAGTTGCAGGTGGAACTGACCTTGCTCTGTAAGCTTGGCTGCATCTGATTTGGCTACCCTGCTGGGACAGAGCTGGAATGCCAGGCTTGGTGAACACACTCTTTTCTGGCTCATCTGCTCTCTTGCTACAATGCCAACTGTTGAGTCACTCACTTCGCTGTGTCTCCACCACAAGAGAAAAGCAGAAGTACTAG
Source organism: Typhlomys cinereus (assembly GCA_023101885.1). Classification (NCBI taxonomy): domain Eukaryota; kingdom Metazoa; phylum Chordata; class Mammalia; order Rodentia; family Platacanthomyidae; genus Typhlomys; species Typhlomys cinereus. The sequence goes on from JALPQD010000061.1 coordinate 1,716,560, forward strand.
CGCTCTACCACTGGAGTCATTAGTTAGGCACCTGCTGTGGACAGTTTTCCCTGAATTTGTGATACCATATTAGTCGGGTTTCTTTAAAAAACAGAATCTATAGCAGTACGTATTAATAAGTTTGTTACAATACATCACAAAAAATAGTGTTCTCAAATACTGCTTGCAGCTGGCCTTGCTCTTCACCAGAATTCCACAAAGCACAAAGATCCTGAAGGTCTCAGCCTTTACCTTCTCTGGAGGGTTAAGATTGCTGTTTCCAACATTGGCAAAGAAAGCTGGGCTTCGACATCAGACAATGACGGCCAACACCAGCAAGCCTACGAGCTCCAGGCTCTAAAAGGCAGTGGGAACAGCCAACGACATGGTGGAAAAGGTAAAGCTCCAAGTCTGCCAAGCAGCAGCAGATCGACCAAAGGCCATGTGCTCTAAAGTAAACAACACACGCAAAGTGGAACGTCCACAGATCCAGTCTACCCAGAGAAGAGAAGAGCAAGTCTCCTCCTTGCCACTTCCTATTATCTGTTCCATCACTGAAAGTACCACCCAGTATGGGCTGGGTTTTACAAGCAATCACTCAAGTACCCTGGCAGACTTGTTTCAGGTCCATTCCAACCATTAACCTTCCACAATGGGCCCCAAACAATCTGCACTGTCAAGTTTGACACTCAAATGCACCATACCAACTTTTCTCTGTTGTGCCACCACAAACATGTGTGCCTCAGGAGAGGGGGGATGAATCAGTGACTACATCCCATCATGCGGGTAGATGCACAACCACAAAGAAAGGAGTCCAGAGTTTGCATTATTCATGTCAGCTCAGAACGTATGAGCTACACCTATGGAACCATCTCACCCTGTTCCTACATGTAGCACTTCCTCTACAAGACTCTATGTTTGGAAGGGGTCCTTAGTTGGTCTGCTTGGGCATGCCTGTTGGTATTCTACCTATCCCCTTAGGCAATGTCAATGTTGATTTGTTGTTTTTCTGTTTTTTTTTTTTTTAATTAAGTCTTAGGTCACCTGTCCTATTTGAAAGTCCTTAAAAATGTCTAAAATAAGATTAAGGGGTCATCTGCATCTGTCCCACTTTCATCCATCATGGGCCACAGAACAAAAAGACAACCAGAAACAAAGGAGTCTACCTCTAAGACAGAAATGAAAGCTTCCTGACGGTGGACTATTTAATCACAGTGTGACGACATCCTCTCCCTTGCAGATGAGGATGCTATCTCCAACTCGAGGCCTATTTCTGCCTAACAGATAAGACCTGTTGTCCTCCACATGGGAGTTTGGCTGTGTGGGCTAGATGAAATTCTGTTTCACCTTAGTCTTGAGGTATTGGCAAGCTTTTCCTGAGTTACTAGCTGGTACGTTTGGTACAGATCCTCTATAGTCTCTTAACTTTCTGTCATTTGTTGCCATTGTTTGTCTAGTTGGATAATTATAACTAAAGTCTTTCCTGGGGTACTCGCTTCTAACATGTATACATGGCATGTCTGAGAATCTGCTACAAATTGACTCTCTTTTGGTTGGTAGAACTAAGCATCACAGTTTCTAGATAGTCCCTGGACCAGGAAGGGGAACTCTCTCTTTTGGCTTTCAATTAGTGAACCTGGTACTTGGGGAAGGAATGCATGGCTTAGCAGAGTGTTGATATCACTATATACACAGTGTTGTCAGCAAAGTTCCACTGACACTGGCCCTGTGGCATGGTCGGGGAGACCAGCACCTCCACCCAACGCCACCAGAGCCCCACATATGATACTAAAAGTGGAGATCCATGGTTCACACACTGCCTGAGCTTCCCTGTAGATCCCTAGCGATTTAAACAACATAGTCATTGTCCTCAGACTTGAAACACGTTCCTTCAGGCAAACATTTTTAGGAATTCCCTTCCCATCACTAACAAGAGCTAAAGTCCACATTGATCCCCACTGTACTAATGTAGACAAGAGCTAGAGTCACAGTTGATTCCCCCCACTGCACACGACAGACAAGGTTGGGAATCCCTCCAGAAAGATCATTCAAATACAAGTCTGGCCACACTCTTTGCAGAGTCATGGTGATAACTTGTCCATAGTGGGTTCCAGCGGTTTTGTGACTTGCAATCATTCTAATCCGTGCCCACCTACCGTATGTTATCACCTGGAAAGCAGACCTGGCCCAGCATGAATCCCATGCTTTAAGAGATCTTAGGGATCTCGCCAGTGGGATTACAACACGAGCCAGAGGTGTTACAGGTTTCCCACCCTCAGGCTGACACTCACTCACACATTCATATAGAGAGGTTAAAAATCCCCTCCCCCATTGTGCAGGCACCCTTTTTTCCTCCCCCTCCAGGAGAGGCCTGCCCCAAAAGGTGAACAGAGATTGGTTTAGCAGAGTCTCCTTTTACCATGAGGCCCAAGATGTAGAGAAACTCCTCAGCTGGCCTTGAGTCTGTTTCCAAGCTGCCCTGAGGCGAGGCTTCATGCCTGCTCTCTGGGAAACCCACCTCCCTGAAGCCGGGAGGGCCCTGCCAAGGCTGATGCAGGCCTAGATAACCAAATTCCTGTTTTAATATCAAAACGGACATTAAATACATTGGATATAGAAAGCTTAATTCTTAGTTTCTAATTTTGAGGCTCAATGTCCTTTTCTTTTAACATGTAAGAACATAGACATACAACTTTCTCTAACCATCTTTTCTAATTTTCAGTCTTTTATAAATCTACTAATTCCACAACTACTTACAACATACTGTAACGTTCTTTTTAAGTAACCAACTCATAACCCCTGCACATATTTTAATTTTCTAAGTACATATTATTTAACTTTTTTAACCTTTGTACATCTAAGTACCATACATATTTTTTTCTACTCGATGGTTTCCTGCTGTTTTCACATTTCTAGTATCCTGTAAGAAATGTCCTTTAAAAGAGGCAGTAGACGACCTCATCTTAAAAAGAATTATATGTAGAACACAGGAGTACACCTGGAACAGGAATTAGAAAGTAAATTTGTGCCCAAGAAAGGGAGCTCATACATACCAGGAGAATGAAGACAATTCCAATGAATTTCTCAGAAACCCAGTTTTCCTTTCTGGCTGTTAGATATGTTAACATTACACATGTGAAAACAACTTACCTAGGTAAAAACACAATACCATCTCTTGTGAGCTTCATAAAAATCAAGATATTTTAATCAGTAAGTACTCAGGCTTTTGATGTTCATTTTAAGTGTGCACATGCATTTAAATTTGAGGCATGCCAAATAATAAATTCAAAACTAAAATGTGATTTTAAGCACGCAATAAAATTTGAAGTGGGCCCATAGCTTGCTATTTTGAACCATAAAACACACATATTATATAAGAATCCAGGTAACCAAACAATCAGAACATTTTAAGTAACTCTTTATCATCCACACAAAATTTTTCTACCTTAACACTCAGATTTTGGGTTCTTTTCTAATATCCTTTCAGTGACTCAAGACAAGATAGACAAGACACAATACTGCAGCTACAAGATCAGACAAACTACAGGCAGCAAATTCAGACAGACTACAGACAGCAGATAGACAAACCCCAGGTGGGAAGCAGACACTTCTGTCCTTTCCCCTACAGATTGGGAGACAACCACCCACTGTGGTCCCTTCCACTGAGAATCCGAGCATCCTCCGGACTCTCATGGTCTCTCTGTCTGGATATGACACGTCTAGTCTCGCAGTTTCTTCTGACCGCCCCAAATCTAATATCTGTAGGAGGAAACAAACAGACAACAGCTCATACCAAACACAAACAGACACAGACTTAGACAAAGCCAAGTAAACACCAGACAAGAGCGCATCACATATCTCCGAGGCTCAGTGTTGGGCAATCTCTCTGGGTCTCGAATCCAGAGCCCTAAAACCCCAGTCTTTCACCTCAGGAACGGACCGCGTAGAGAGACTCCAAAACCAAACTCTGATGCAACAAGCAAGAGGATTTTATTTTCGGCCGGCCCAGGCACTCCACAGCAACCTCTCACTCAGGCAGAGAGACTGAAGGCCCCCATAGCGACTGAAGCAAGTGGTTATAAAGGGGTTTTGGGTGGGGGTCTCTTTGGTGAGATTTTGTACGCTGGTCAGCAAGAGTCCGGCCTCTGTGATTGATGCAGTCCTACCTGCTTAACCGCAGAATTTGCTCTGATGGCAATTATGCTATTAACAGAATTTCTTCCTGCAAACTGTTTTCCCTAGGCTGGTCTTCCCATCACCAGGTTACCAGCTCTTTCCCAATCACCAGGGGTTTCAGTGCAGGAGGGAAGTAGCAAGGTGCATAGTTTTAGACAATGGCTAGCAGTAGCTATGCTTGAATAGCTATGAGCAATAGCTAACTATGCTATGCCCTGATCAGCTATGAGCAAATATCTACACTGTGGGCCTGGACTGGCGCCATTCTGTGAATTTTCTTTTTAGGGCAAGGGTCTTTCACACTACAGATTGGGGGACTTTCTTCTGACAAAAGTTAGAAGGTTAAAGCATTAATGGACCAGTAAAGGCTCTAGCTCAGTATTGGTAACTACAGAGGTTTATTTTTTAAAGTTCTTATTAAAGAGACATACAGTATTCTCTTGTGACCATTGTGCTGCATGCTTATTCCATATTTAATAATGTCCTGGTTTCTACAAAATTTAAAAAGTGTTTATTTACTTGTGTTGAAGATACAAAACTTGTGTTTGCTTAATGTTAAGTTAGTTAAATAAATTGAGAGCTACAATATCTTAGATGACAATGAGAACAAGTGTGCAAATGTTATTACCAGGTGTTTGGAGTGATTTTCCACAATTTAGAAAACGTATTTCCCAAGGCAGTGATAATTAATATTGAATATCTTTCAGTCTCAAAGCTATAGATATGATTTTGCTAGATATTCAGTTATGACTAGACAATTTAAGTGGACTATGAAATACCTATTAATGCAGACTTGGGTATCAAGCAGTGTCCTGAGGTATTCTAATCAAGTTCTTCCATGTAAAGTAATTTTAGTACTATATATAAGCTTAATAAAATTATGACTTGATTGTTAAAACCCTTTATTTATGAAAATTGTTTAAAAACGTAATGATTGTAGTTAGAGAACTTTTTAATGTTTTTTGTAAGCATGAGAAATGGAAACAAAGTTTTTGTTTTAGAACAAGTGTTTGGTAGACATTAAAAAACTAATTTGTGATTGTTTATTCTGCATTAAGTTTTTTCTTCTCATAAAGTATTTCTGTTATAACCTTGGTAAAAATCTGATGACTGGCTTCATTTTCATGATTTATGGCCGATATCTTTTAATGATTTGTGAGTGCACCTGAAGGTAGAAATACATGTGTTTATAAAACCTGTCTTGTTTGTATTTCTGGACACACTGGAGCTAATTATTGTTCATTCAATCTTAAGATACTTTAAAAAAAAACAACTCTAGTTTTAATGTCTGTTTGTGGAGGAAGAAAACTGCCTTTTAACTGTTTAGATAGTGAATAAATTTGTATCTTTTAAGAAACAAACAAATGTGATTAACTGTAGCTTATACTCTGTTATGCTTTTTATTTGGGGAATGACATTTTATAATACATTAGATATATCATATTTTAAATTTTTTTACCATTCCCTCCCTCTCCCCTCCTGCCCCCGACCCCCTCCTCTCCCCTCCTCTCCCTCCCCATCCCCCATGCCTCCCCCCCAATTCCCAGAAGTCCCTTTATTGTGTGACGCCTAACTCTCCCTGGTCTTCCTCTCCAATGACCCAAAAAGAACCCAGTGCATTTCCATAAGCCCTTTCTCGTGGTTCCCCTTAAGCATAGGATCCACTACTATGCTGTCAATCACCTTGCCTCCAGGGGTCGTCGGTGCCCTTAACCAGATGCTAGATAGACTTATGAGGGCAAACATGTCATTGGACATTGCGCGGCATTCCAAGTCCCATTATTATTGCTTTGGGCCCAACTATGTTGAGAATCTTGCAAATCGGGCTCCTCCCATCCTTTGCCTTACAATCTTAACCGCCCCTCTTCTGCAAATGTCCCTGAGCTCCAGGATGGGGAAGATTGGATGCCTAGTTCTAGTGATTGATATAGAGTCTCTGAATTTCTGATTGTGTGGTTGATTTTCCTTTTGCAGTTTTGCTGCTCCTGCAATGCCTTCAACTCCATTTCTGCTGGGCACTGTAATGTCCCCCCCTGCAGAGACACAACTGTTAAACTGGAGCTTGTTATAATAGCACATTCAAAGGGTTATGTAATAAGAGTAGTGCACTGCTTAATTATATTGGGGAAAATCTAACATAGATGTTATTAATACTGTACAATTCTCAGTTATTATCATGATATATTGCTTGCTTTAAAATATTACAATTTTTGGTGTTGATTTATCTAGGATTTATAAATAGCTTTTTTATGAAATTGTTATGCCACATTAAAATAGTGTAGTCCAAGATTGTACAGACCTTAAAATTAGACTGTTCTAAGTAGTAATGTAATTCAAGAATTTAATTTAATTTAAAACACTAAAATGGGGACAAATGAAAATGGGAAAATTGAATGAGTTTTCATCATTAATGTGTTTTCTAGCTATTTTCCAAGAGAAAAAGTGTGGTCCTCTGTCATCTTTAACATTTGTTACTAGTTTTTTGGCTCATTGCCTTTAGTGGTTTGTCAAGTCATTCCAGCTTAAAATCAAGTTACAATCTGGATTCACGAAGTGGCCATACATTTAGACTCTTGTTGTGAGGTACTGGTGTTTAGGTTTTTGTCCTTTTTCTTGTCATTGGGTCCCTCCAACCTTTCCAAGGCCATGAACACTTATAGATACTGTGGTTGTAATCTGCTTATAGTACTGGGTTTGTAACCGAGAATCTGGGACAACTGTTAAAAACTGCTTGAATCCCTCTTGGATTATATTTACTCTGTCATGAGGAAAATTTATATTGCTTAAGTGTTTTCCTCAGCCATCTTCTCGCAGTGGTCCACAACAACCCATCTACAGAATGCTTATAGCCCTGGAACATTAAAAAGCCATGGCCCTACTAGAGGACTGTGAATGGCAGAGATTTTGAGGCCTGGCCTAATCTACTATCCACATATCCTGACATGCCTGCCATAGCTCTCTAGATAGCCTGCCTCTGGCCTATCCCACCACAGCCTCTCCGTCGCGCATGCATACGCCTCTCACTGACCTGCCTTCAGCCTCTCAGCCAGCCCCTGGCAAGAAGAAAAACTGTTTTTGCTCTGCCTTCGTGAAGTTCCCCTTGGTACCATGATTTCTTCACTAGATGATCTCATGACTGGTTGTCGTCAAGATGAGGGTGAACGTCCACACGAGGGTGGGGACCAACCTAAGACAGCACAGGCAGCTATTATCCGACCTGAAGAGCTCATGGGGTTACCCCAGCATATCATGGGTCCCATTGAAAAAAAAATTATAAATAAATAAGGGTGAAAATGTGGCCCTAGTGATTCAGGGAGGCCATACGCCATCTCCAGCTACGACAACCTGGCCTGTACAGACATGTCCCAACCGACGGAACTGGCAGGCAGAGGGATGAACAATCCAATAAATGAGGCCATCTAATCCTGTCACGTGCAATGGACACCTGATAACAGCTTAAATGACTGGTGGCTATCCCCCCTGAGAGGAATGGCAACACCTGATTGGACCTTGACCTTATATACCCAAACAACCCCTTATGACTTTGAATCAGTGGCATCTCATCCACTGCTGCTTCTCACCTGAATCCCAGGGTCCTGGCAGTGACCAAGTCTCTGGCCGCCCATCTCCTCATGGCCCCTCTCCCCCCGCCCCCATGGCTGCTCCCAGCAAGGGATCATCAACACTTGGAATAGAGAACGATTTATGCAGGGTAAGACAGATCAGTCATAATTTCCAGCCCCTTTAGAAGTCAGAGATGGGATTCTCCAGAGTAAGCTGATTCGAGTTATTCGTCATGAAGGTAATAACGATGAAAAGTCATCAAAGATGAATCCTAACTCTTTAGGCTCCCCAACATGTAACCAATAGTCATGCATTCTGCTTGCAACACACTACACAAACAACAACATCTTATTCAAGAAAACATATTCCACATTGTGGCAACATCCACCCTACGTTGAAAAAGTGGAAATAGAAACGAAAAACAGGACAAACATAACACAAATCCTACACAAAGTCCAGGCATGGATGATTGATGCCTGCAATCTCATGGAATGTAGAGATTGAGGCAGGAGCCATGAGATGACGCAGCACATGAAAGCCTTGTCGAACCGGTTCATCCCAAAGCTGGCTCTTTGAATAGACATAAAAAAAAAGAA
>JALPQD010000061.1:1724899-1744899 GCA_023101885.1 Typhlomys cinereus
TAATTTTTATTTTTGGGGGTTTCTCGTATGCACATCTAGGTGCGATTCCGATATTTGAGCAAGAGAGATGGATTGATATCAAGAATATCTCCGGTCACTCCTAATTGGCGCGCTATCTTACTTACACTTTTCTTTTTTTTAATTCCCCCCAGGTCTTTCTTTCTTTTTTTACTCCATTTTTTTTTATTATTTCTCGCCTCCCTCACAAACTACAATACGCGCTGTGTCTTAGCGACCCAGTTCCTCCTCCCCCTCCTCAGCCCACTTAGAACCCCTCCTCCTTTCCTCTCCTCCCATCACCCACCGTGGCCTCCCCCCACATTCCTCAGAGCGTCTTTCTTGTGCTAGCCTAACTCTCTCTGTGTCATCCTCTCGATGACGTACAAGGGACCCAGTTGGCCTTATCTTTTGGAAATTGTGTTTTCACGCAAACACAGTTTGCTGCGACAACTGCTTAAGGAAGAGAGAGAAACAAGTCTTTTCCTATTATCTTGGGATCTGAGCTCCAGTGGTTAAAACACTAAGCCATCTCACCAGCACTTAAAAAATGATTGACGGTGGGGCTGGAGAGGTGTTGGCTTCAGGGGTTAAGCCTCTAGCCTTGCAGGCGGAAAGTCCTGATCGTTTTCGTGATCTAGACCCCCTTGTCTAAGATTGCCAGAGAAAGCGGGCGCGGCTGCGTTTCTGTCCTAGGTCGGGCAGAGCCTGTGATCGGGCAGGATTAAACAAGGAGAAGGTGGAGGCCGGTTCCCTGGTAGGTTCCCGGTAATTGCTGGTTCTACACATATTACACATCATCACACACACACACACCACACCCGCACGCCACGCAACGCACGCACCGCACAATTGAATAAACTAATTAAAAAAATTAACAAATGATACTTGTGTATGTGTGCCGGGGATCACATGAGTCACAAGCAATTTTATGGATACAAAGAGCCACTTTGGGATGGAACTCAGGTCTTGCACTATTCACATGTTACACTCAAACAAGATTACGATCCATTAAAGAAGAGACCGTCCTATGTTACTTTGTCTAGGTACTCCACTGAAATCAAGACGTGCGCAAAGATTAATCAAGGATGGAGCTTCTACGTGCTTGCCTACCCCTCGTATAACAGAAGCCGGAACGATCTGGATGCAAGGACTCATAATTTCCCTACACTGGCCTCTATCCGACCCATCAATCTCTTGACTACTTGAGATTGCAGCGCATCAATCAACCCTGACCTGACTTTGTTATGTTAGGATTTTGTTGTATTGTTTGGCTACGTTCTATTACTATCTATTTCCTTTTCACTTTTCATCTGCGTGCGTGTGATGTCCGCCACAATATTGTGAATGTGTCCTCTTCATAAAGCTGAATAATGTATGTGTGTTGTTGCCATGCTTGCAAGCATTCATGCACTATTGCTTCTTGAGACTGTGTCAGCTTTAAAGGTGTCAGGATTCATCTTTGATGCCTTTGTCATCTATTACCTTCAGCTGAATAAACAAACAGCTTACTCGGAGATCCCATGCCTCTCGCCTTCTTAAATGCTGCAGACATTATTTGCCTTCTGGAATACTTATCTTAGTTATGTAAGCATTTCAGTGACTCTAAGTCCTACCACTCGCAGAATTTATACATAGTCCGGTGCAATAAACAGTATGTTGTGACGAGCTTGGCAAACTTTACTCGTGCGAATATAGACGTGGAGGAGCCTCAAATGTCACGGCTCGGACACTTATCAACCGCGCAAAAGACAGAAAACAGAAGTGCGAGCGACTGAAGACACGAATAAGAAGCGAAATTGCTTGGCCTTAGGATACCCTAAAGTTTTAAATCCGACACCGAATTAATTCAGTAAGCAGCATAGGCCACCCTGGCAGATTAAGTAAACTATCAGTCCTCTCTTTCCCACCATGTAAGCATACAATTTCGAACCAAAGTAAGGAGTTAAATACTCTAAAATCAATATCCGGCACGAATGAAGTATCGAATGCGTGTAGGTCCAGTCTTGAACTATCCGCACTTAAATTGCAGAGGTGTGTAGGCGACGCACCCCAGATAGTGATCGCTGCCGATATACACTGCCAGACTCTTACAGCTTGGGGAACAGTTGTGCGCGAGAGGAGTGCAGGAACCCAGGTGGAGCGAGGGTCGAAAGCTGAGTCGGGTCGTGATGTCGAAATCAGAAGTCGACAAGATAGAGCATCATAGATTTAACTCATTGAGCGGTTATCCGCATACGCGCTAGTTTAGACAATTAAACTAGTCAAGGTCCAATCAGGTGTTGCCATCCTCCTCAGGGGGATAGCCACCATCATTTAAAGCTTTACTCGGTGTCTATTGCAGGTGCAGGTTACGATGGCCTCTTCTTATGTCGGTTCATCTGTCCTCTGTTGGGACATGTCTGTACTGCCCAGGTTTGTCCGTAGCTGGGAGCTGGGCTAGGCGCTCCCTGAATCAGTAGGGCCAATTTCACCTTTTATTTATTTATAAATTTTTTTCAATGGGAACCATGATAGCTGGGGTAAACCTGAGCCTCTTCAGCTGCATGGAATATAGCTGATGTGCCTGTCTTAGGTTGGTTCACCACCCTCGTGTGGAGTCTCACCCATCATTGACTAAAACAGTCATGAGACCATCTAGTGAAGAAATCATGGTCCAAAGGGGAACTCAAGGGGCAGAGAAAACAGTTTTTCTTCATTGCGGTGGCTGGCTGAGAGGCTGAAGGCAGGTCAGGTGGAGAGGCTGTATGGAGGCAGACTGAGACGGTGTGGGTGGGTGGGATAGGCAGAAGGCTATCTAGAAGACTATGGAGCATGTCAGGATATGGTGGATAGTAGATTAGGCCAAGGCCTCAAGAATCTCTGCATCCAAGTTCACCACGTCTTAGGAGGGCCATGGCTTTTTGTTCAAGGGCTATAAGCATGTAGATGGTTGTTGATGGACCACTGCTGAGAGATGTGCTGAAGGAAAACACTTTAAGCAATATATATTCCTCCTATGACAGAGTAAATTATAATCAAGAGGGATTAAGCAGGTTTTTAAGTTTGTTCCAGATTCTGGTTACAAACCCAGTACCTATCAAGCAGATTACAAACCTAGTATCTATAGTGTTCATGAGCCTTGGAAATGTTGGAGACCCAATAGACAAGAAAAAGGACAAAACCTAACATCAGTATCTACACACCCAGGAGGATAAATGTATGGCACTTCTGTGAATCAATATGTAACTTGATTTAAGCTGGGAATGACTTGACAACCATTAAAGGCACACGAGCAAAACTAGTAAATCAAAATGTTAAAGATGACAGAGACACACTTTTTCTCTTTGGAAAATACTAGAAATACTCATTAATGATGACAACTCATCAAAAGCTTTTCCCATTTCATTTTGTCCCCTTTTAAGTGTTTTTTAAATTAAGTTAAATTCTTTAATTACACTACTAATTATAACAGTCTAATTTTTAAGGTCTGTACAATCTTGACCTATATTTTATATGTGGCAATATAATTCTATAAAAAGCTATTTATAAATCATAGAATGAAACCAAACACCAAAAATTGTAATATTTCAAAGCAAGAAATATATCATGATATATAATTAGCATTGTATCAGTATTAACTAACATCTATGTTAGATTTCCCCCATTAATTAAGCATTGCATAACAGAGCTCAAGCTACAGTTAATCACATTTGTTTTTTTCTTAAAAGTACAAATTTATTCACTATAAACAGTTAAAAGGCAGTTTTCTTCCTCCACAACAGACATTAAAACGAAGTTTGCTTTTTTTTTTAAAGTATCTTAAGATTGAATGAAAATAATTAGCTACAGTGTGGTCCAGAAATGCAAATATACAAACAAGACAGTTTTATAAACACATGTATTTCTACCTTCAGGTGCACTCACAAATCATAAAAGATATCATGAAATCATGAAAAATGAGCCAGTTCATCAGATTTTTACCAGGTATACAAGAATATTTGCAAGAGATAAAAACTAATGCAGAATAACACTCACAAATTAGTTTTTTATGTCTACAAACTACTGTTTCTAAACAACAAAACTTTGTTTCCATTTCTCATGCTTACAAAAAACATAAAAACTTCTCTAACTACAATCATTACGTTTTAAACAATTTTCATAACATAAAAGTTTTAACAATCAAGTCATAATTTTATTTAAGCTTATAATGTACTAAAATTACTTTACATGGAAGAACTTGATAGAATACCTCAGGACACTGCTTGATACCCAAGTCTGCATTAATAGGGTATTTCATAGTCCACTTAAATTGTCTAGTGTATAACTGAATCATCTACAAATCATATCTATGCTTTGAGACTGAAGTATTCAATATTAATTATCACTGCCTGGGAAATACATTTTCTAAAATTGTGGGAAAATCACTCCAAACACCTGGTAATAACATTTGCCATCTTCTTCATTTGTCATCTAAGATATTGTAGCTCTCAATTTATTTAACTACTTTAACATTAAGCAACCACAAGTTTTGTATCTTCAACACAAGTAAATAAACCTTTTTAAATTTTGTAGAAACCAGGACATTATTAAATATGGAATAAGCATGCAGCACATGGTCACAAGAGAATACACTGTATGTCTCTTTAAAAAATAAAACCTCTGTAGTTACCAATACTGAGAGAGCCTTTACTGGTCCATTAATGCTTTTAACCTTCTAACTTTTGTCAGAAGAAAGTCCCCAATCTGTAGGTGAAAGATCCTTGCCCTAAAAAGAAAATTCACAGAATGGGCCCGTCCAGGCTCACAGTGTAGATATTGCTCATAGCTGATCAGGCATAGCTATAGTTAGCTATTGCTCATAGCTTTCAAGCATAGCTACTGCTAGCCATTGTCTAAAACTATGCACCTTGCTACTTCCCTCCCTGCACTGAAAACCCTGGTGATGGGAAAGGAGCTGTAACCCTTTGTGATGGGAATGACCAGCCCTAGGGAAAACAAGTCTTGCAAGAAAATTCTGTTAATAGCATAATTGCCTCATGGAGCACAACTCTCTGCGGTTAGCAGGTAGACTGCATCAATCACAGAGGCCTGGACTCTTGCTGACCAGCGATTCAAAAATTCCTCACCAACAAGGACCCCCACCCAAAACCCCTTTCTAAACCACTTGCTTCAGTCGCTAGGGGCCTCTTCAGTCTCTCCTGCGTGAGAGGTTGCTGGAGCTGCCTGGCGCGCCGAAATAAAAAACCTCTTGCTTGTTGCATCAGTTTGGTTTTGAGTCTCTCTCAGCGGTCCCGTTCCTGAGTGAAAGACTGGGGTCTTTCATTTTAGGGTCTGTCTGGATTCGAGACCCCAGAGAGATTGCCCCAACACTGGCCTCGGAGATATGTGAGCGCTCTTGTCTGTGTTTATGTACTTGTCTAAGTCTGTGTCTGTTTGTGTTTGGTATGAGACTGTGTCTGTTTTGTTTCCTCCTACAATTAATTAGATTTGGGGCGGTCAGAAACTGCGAGACAGACGTATCATATCACAGAGACCACGAGAGTCCTGGAGGATGCTCTGGACTCTCAGTGGAAGGACCGGGTGTTCTCAATCTATAGGGAAAGGACAGAAGTGTCTGCTTCCCACCTGAGTTTGTCTAATCTGCTGTCTGTAGTTGTCTGAATTGCTGCCTGTAGTTTGTCTGATCTGTAGTCTGCGTATTTGTGTCTTGGCTATCTTGTCTTGAGTCACTGAAAAGATATTAAGAAAGAACCCCAAATCTGAGTGTTAAGGTAGAAAAATTTTGCCTTTGATGATAGAGTTACTTAAAATGTTTGACTTGTTTGGTTACCTGGATTTCTTATAATGTGTGTGTGTTTTATGGTTCAAAATAGCAAGCTATGGCCACTTCAAATTTTATTGCGTGCTTAAAATCACATTTTGTTTTTGCTTTTATTATTTGGCATGCTCAATTTAAATGCATGTGCACACTTAAAAATGAACATCAAAAGGCCTGAGTACTTACTGATTAAAATATCTTGATTTTTATGAAGCTTCACAAGAGATGGTATTGTGTTTTTACCTAGGTAAGTTTGTTTTCACATGTGTAATGTTAACATATCTAACAGCCAGAAAGGAAAACTAGTTTCTGAGAAATTCATTGGAATTTCTTCATTCTCCTGGTATGTATGAGCTCCCTTTCTGAGGACAAATTTACTTTCTAATTTCCTGTTCCCAGGTGTACTCCTGTGTTCTACTATATAATTCTTTTTAAGATGAGGTCTCTGCCTCTTTTAAAGGACATTTCTTACAGGATAACTATGTGAAAAAGCAGGAAACCATCGAGTAGAAAAAATATGTATGGTACTTAGTGTTTATAAAATGAGATATGTTACTTTAATTTAGAAATTAAAATATGTGCAGGGGTTTATGGTTGGTTACTTAAAGAACGTTAAGTATGTTGTAAGTATTTGTGGAACGTTAGATTTATAAAAGACTGAAAATTAGAAAAGATGGTTAGAGAAAGTATTGTATGTTATGCTTCTCCCATGTTAAAAGAAAAGACATTGAGCCTCAAAAATTAGAAACTAAGAATTAAGCTTCATTTACTCATGATTTTTCAATGCTGTTTGATTAAACAGGAATTTGGTTAATCTAGAGCCTGCATCAGCCTTGGCAGGGCCCTCCCGGCTTCCAGGGAGGTGAGTTCCCGAGAGCAGGGCAATGAGGCCTCGCCTCAGTGGCAGCTTGGAACAGACTCAAGGCCGAGCTAGGAGTTTCTCTAAATCTTGGGCTTCATGTAAAAGAGACTCTGCTAAACCATTCTGCTCACCTTTTGGAGCAGGCCTCTCCTGGAGGGGGAGGAAAAGGGTGCCTGCAAAATGGGGGAGGGATATTTTAACCTCTGTATGAATGTGTGAGTGGTGTCAGCCTGAGGTGGGAAACCTGTAACACCTCTGGCTCGAGTTGTAGTCCCACGGCGAGATCCCTAAATCTCTTAAAGTCATGGGATTCCATGGGCCAGTTCTGCATTTCCATGGTGATAACATACGGTTTAGGGGGGATCAGATTAGAACCGGATCGCAAGTACAAAACCGCTGAACCCACTATGGACAAGTTATCACCCATGACTCTGCAAAGAGTGTGCCAGACTGACACTTGAATGATCTCTCCTGGAGGGATTCCCAACCTTTGTCTGTCTGCATCATGTGGTGGGAATCAACGTGACTCTAGCTGTTTGTCTACATTGTACAGTGGGGATCAATGTGACTTTAGCTCTTGTTAGTTGATGGAAGGGAATTCCTAAAAATGTTTGCCTTGAAGGAACGTGTTTCAAGTCTGAGACAATGACTATGTTGTTTAAATAGCATAGGGAATACAGGAAGCTTCAGGCATGTGTGAACCATGGACTCTCCACTTTTAGTGTCATCCTGTGGGGCTCTGGTGGCGTTGGGTGGAGTGCTGGTCTCCCCCGACCATGCCACAGGCAGTGTCAGTGAATGTCTTTGCTGACAACACTGTGTATATAGTGATTATCAAACTCTGCTAAGCCATGCATCCTTTCCCCAAGTCCAGGTTCACTAATTGAAGCCAAAAGAGAGATTTCCCCTCTCCTCCTGTGTCCAGGGACTATCTAGAAACTGTGGAATGCTTAGTTCTACCAACCCAAAGAGAGTCAATTTGTAGCATATTCTCAGACATGCCCTGTATACATGTTAGATAGAGATGACCCCAGGAAGATCTTTAAGTTATAATATTATCCACACTAGACAAACAATGGCAAAACAAATGACAGAAAGTTAAGAGACTATAGAGATCTTACCCAAAGTACCAGCTAGTAACTCAGGAAAAGCTTTGCCTCCCATACCTCAAGACTAAGGTGAAACAGAAATTTCATCTAGTTCCACATCAGCCAAACTCCCATGTGGAGGACACAGGGTCTTCATCTGTTAGGCGAATAGGCCTCATCTGGGGTAGCATCCTCATCTGCAAGGGAGAGGTTGTCACACTGATTAAATAGTCCACCATCAGGAAGCTTTCATTCTGTTCTTAGAGGTAGAATCCTTTGTTTCTGTTTGTCTTTCTTTTTGTTCTGTGGCCCCATTGATGGATGAAGTGGGACAGATGCAGATGACCCCTTTAAACTTATTTTTAGACCATTTTAAGGACTTTAAAATAGGACAGGTAACCTAAGACTTAATTAAAAAAACCGGAAAACAAACCAATCAACACTTGACATTTGCCTAAGGGGTAGGTAGAATACCAACAGGCATGCCCAAGCAGACCAACTAAGGACCCCTTCCAAAAGGGGAAAGATGGAAAGATGCTTAAATATGACCAGACTGGGCGCTTTGAGACGGTTGTAAGCACAGGAAGCTTTCATGTGGCCTATGTCCCAACTATGGGAATCTCCACTAGAGGAAGATTGCCCTCTGAACCCCAGGGCCCAGGGATCAGGCGCTCTGCCTGAAGCTCATAGCTTCCCTCCGATGGAAAAGGGATAACCAGTGAAAGCCAAAAGTGCCAGGTTGAGCATCTCATGAGAACCTTGGGTTTAACATGCAAATGGGAAGCCTCTTTGTTTCTATGTTAATGGACTAGGGAGCACAAAATTCTAGTGCTCAACTTCCTTCCTAGGCTTTTGTCAACTTTTGATTTTACAGAAATGTTTAAGGTCAGGAAAATGACAAGTTCATTAGTCACTCACAAAGTAATTACTGAGATTCCTATATTCTTAATAGTAATGTTTTTTAGGCATTTCTTTGTTTACATGCCTAAATGACCGAATATTCTAGGTTTATCGTAATAGAATAAATATTTTAACACTGTTATAAAGTCATCCACGTGGTTCTGGTTTTAGAAGCACCAAAGATGTTCAAAGAGAAAATCATGGATTATAGAAATGCCAGACAGCATATAACAAAAGTCTGCAGTTTAAAGACCCTAAATGCTGCATCCTTATCCAAACATTCTGGTGGATATAAGATATTATTTCAAGGAAACATTTTCTGGAGAAAAGATATGGCTTTATTTAGGAGAAATGAAAAAAAAAAATATAGAAATTGTCAGGTCTTGGTGTTTCTTCCCAGTTCAGGCCTAAAGCCTGATCCCTGGGGAAGGTCACAGTAACCCCATGGGCAGGTGCTAGGAATTTCTTGGTATGTCACAATAATGCCCACGGACAGGTGCTAAACATTCTTTCCTAGGTAATTTACGTTTTGCCCCCGGCTGCGTGAGCCCCCAGGCCGAGCCCGCCTGGACCCCTTCTGCCCCTGCTGCACCCCTCTCCACCCGGCACACCCAAGTGCAGAGGCTCGGGCTCCTCAATGTCGACCTCCTCTACTAGAGAGATTAGAAAACTAGAGTGGTGTTTGGCGCCAGCTTGTTCCTGCTGCTTTCCTTGACAGTATTCAGCATCGTGAGTGTGGCCTACATTGCCTTGGCCCTGCTCTCCATGACTATCAACTTTAGAGTATATAAGGGTGTGATCCAAGCAATTCAGAAATCAGATGAAGGCCATCCATTCAGGGCATATTTGGAATCTGATGTTGCTATATCCGAGGAATTGATTCAGAAGTACAGTAATTCTGCTCTCAGTCATGTGAACTGCACAATAAAAGAACTCAGGCACCTTTTCTTAGTTGATGATTTAGTTGATTCTCTGAAGTTTGCAGTGTTGATGTGGATGTTTACTTATGTTGGTGCCCTGTTCAATGGTCTGACACCTCTGATTTTAGCTGATTTCACTCATCAGTATTCCTGTTATTTATGAGCGACATCAGGCACAGATAGATCATTTCTAGGACTTACAAGCAAGAATGTTAAAGGCTATGCCTAAAATCCAAGCATAATTCCTGGATTGAAGCACAAAGCAGAAATGAAAGGATGCTCTCATAGGAGGAATTATTCTTTTAATAATTATATTGCTTATGCTCACGCTGGGACTTATAAATTGTTGGACACATGTATGCTAATTGTTCCTTACTGAAATCAAAAGGAGCTCAATCCTTCTCTGTATATTCTTTTTAAAAAATGCAGTCTCTGTTACAACCACTGTGGCTCAGCCTCTTGGATATTGGTGGAGCATTATAGACTGGCTACTCCAGTGTTTGGGTAATGGACTCCATTAGCAAGCCAAGCTGGCTTTTATTGAATCAGAGGAAGAGGCCTAAGATAATGCTCAGGGATTTGTAGAACTTTCCATGTAAAGGCATATGTTCTTTTACACTCCTTGAGAACGTGACCTTGGAGACTCACAGCTGCCAAAAAAGAAAAGGGGGGTCTCCAGTATGTAGATTAGCTTCTGGCTCTTACACCTTACACTTTACAACATGATGAGCTTATTTGGTTTATCCCATGTGCCTTCCCAGTTACAATGTTGTAGGCTTAAGTTATCTGTTTTGTCTCTTTTGATGACCTTGAAGTAATAAAGTCATCTGTCAAAGACCTAGACTATCCATCATCACCTAGATGAGACTTAGATGAGGGCATCAGACCACTTCATCTCCACCATCCCGACTCAGCAGGAAGCAGTCACGAAAGAGTCATCGACCCTTATCCCCAAAGTGGTCTGAGTCCCCAAATAGGTTTATGGGAAATAGTCAGGAAAGGCAGCTAGAGCAGCAATGCTGGGATGGGTTCCCAGTCTTGGAATTCCAAAGAGAGACCCCCTACTGCTGGAATCGCCTGGAGGAAAACCCTTGCGAGAACTGACTCCAATTTCCCAGAAATTTACGACAAGACTGAATGGTACTCCATGATTGGAGTGTGCATAAAGAGAGAGAGGGAGAGAATGAAGCCTTGCTCTAAAAACGGAAATTCACAGAATGGGGCCAGTCCAGCTCACAGTGTAATATTTGCTCCTAGTGATCAGGCATAGCTATAGTTTAGCTATTGCTCATAGCTATTCAAGCATAGCTACTGCTAGCCATAGTCTAAAACTATGCACCAAGGGTTACAGTTCCTTTTCCCATCACCAGGGGTTTCAGTGCAGGGAGGGAAGTAGCAAGGTGCATAGTTTTAGACAATGGGAAGATTGGAGTCAGTTCCTCAGCAAGGGTGTTCCTTCCAGGCGATTCCTATTTGGGGACTCAGACCACTTTGGGGATAAGGGTCGATGACTCTTTCTGACTGCTTCCTGCTGAGTCGGGATGGTGGAGATGAAGTGGTCTGATGCCCTCATCTAAGTCCTCATCTATGTGATGATGGGATAGTCTAGGTCTTTGACAGATGACTTTATTACTTCAAGGTCATCTAAAAGAGACAAAACAGATAACTTAAGCCTACAACATTGTAACTGGGAAGGCACATGGATAAACCAAATAAGCTCATCATGTTGTAAGTGTAAGGTGTAAGAGCCAGAAGCTAATCTACATACTGGAGACCCCCCTTTTCTTTTTTGGCAGCTGTGAGTCTCCAAGGTCACGTTCTCAAGGAGTGTAAAAGAACATATGCCTTTACATGGAAAGTTCTACAAATCCCTGAGCATTATCTTAGGCCTCTTCCTCTGATTCAAATAAAAAGCCAGCTTTGGCTTGCTAATGGAGTTCCATTACCCAAACACTGGAGTAGCCAGTCTATAATGCTCCACCAGATATCCAAGAGGCTGAGCCCACATGGTTGTAACAGAGACTGCATTTTTTAAAAAGAATATACAGAGAAGGATTGAGCTCCTTTTGATTTCAGTAAGGAACATATTAGCTATACATGTGCCCAACAATTTATAAGTCCCAGCGTGAGCATAAGCAATATAATTATTAAAAGAATAATTCCTCCTATGATAGCATCCTTTCATTTTTCTGCTTTGTGCTTCAATCCAGGAATTATGCTTGGATTTTAGGCATAGCATCTTTAACATTCTTGCTTGTAAGTCCTAGATAATGATCTATCTGTGCCTGATGTCGCTCATAAATAACAGGAATACTGATGAGTGAAATCAGCTAAAATCAGAGGTGTCAGACCATTGAACAGGGCACCAACATAAGTAAACATCCACATCAACACTGCAAACTTCAGAGAATCAACTAAATCATCAACTAAGAAAAGGTGCCTGAGTTCTTTTATTGTGCAGTTCACATGACTGAGAGCAGAATTACTGTACTTCTGAATCAATTCCTCGGATATAGCAACATCAGATTCCAAATATGCCCTGAATGGATGGCCTTCATCTGATTTCTGAATTGCTTGGATCACACCCTTATATACTCTAAAGTTGATAGTCATGGAGAGCAGGGCCAAGGCAATGTAGGCCACACTCACGATGCTGAATACTGTCAAGGAAAGCAGCAGGAACAAGCTGGCGCCAAACACCACTCTAGTTTTCTTAATCTCTCTAGTAGAGGAGGTCGACATTGAGGAGCCCGAGCCTCTGCACTTGGGTGTGGCCAGGGTGGAGAGGGGTGCAGCAGGGGCAGAAGGGGTCCAGGCGGGCTCGGCCTGGGGGCTCACGCCAGCCGGGGGCAAAACGTAAATTACCTAGGAAAGAATGTTTAGCACCTGTCCGTGGGCATTATTGTGACATACCAAGAAATTCCTAGCACCTGCCCATGGGGTTACTGTGACCTTCCCCAGGGATCAGGCTTTAGGCCTGAACTGGGAAGAAACACCAAGACCTGACAATTTCTATATTTTTTTTCATTTCTCCTAAATAAAGCCATATCTTTTCTCCAGAAAATGTTTCCTTGAAATAATATCTTATATCCACCAGAATGTTTGGATAAGGATGCAGCATTTAGGGTCTTTAAACTGCAGACTTTTGTTATATGCTGTCTGGCATTTTCTATAATCCATGATTTTCTCTTTGAACATCTTTGGTGCTTCTAAAACCAGAACCACGTGGATGACTTTATAACAGTGTTAAAATATTTTATTCTATTACGCCTAAACCTAGAATATTCGGTCATTTAGGCATGTAAACAAAGAAATGCCTAAAAAACATTACTATTAAGAATATAAGGAATCTCAGTAATTACTTTGTGAGTGACTAATGAACTTGTCATTTTCCTGACCTTAAACATTTCTGTAAAATCAAAAGTTGACAAAAGCCTAGGAAGGAAGTTGAGCACTAGAATTTTGTGCTCCCTAGTCCATTAACATAGAAACAAAGAGGCTTCCCATTTGCATGTTAAACCCAAGGTTCTCATGAGATGCTCAACCTGGCACTTTTGGCTTTCACTGGTTATCCCTTTTCCATCGGAGGGAAGCTATGAGCTTCAGGCAGAGCGCCTGATCCCTGGGCCCTGGGGTTCAGAGGGCAATCTTCCTCTAGTGGAGATTCCCATAGTTGGGACATAGGCCACATGAAAGCTTCCTGTGCTTACAACCGTCTCAAAGCGCCCAGTCTGGTCATATTTATAGCATCTTTCCATCTTTCCCCTTTTGGAAGGGGTCCTTAGTTGGTCTGCTTGGGCATGCCTGTTGGTATTCTACCTATCCCCTTAGGCAAATGTCAAGTGTTGATTTGTTTGTTTCCTGGTTTTTTTAATTAAGTCTTAGGTTACCTGTCCTATTTTAAAGTCCTTAAAATGGTCTAAAAATAAGTTTAAAGGGGTCATCTGCATCTGTCCCACTTCATCCATCAATGGGGCCACAGAACAAAAAGAAAGACAAACAGAAACAAAGGATTCTACCTCTAAGACAGAAATGAAAGCTTCCTGATGGTGGACTATTTAATCAGTGTGACAACCTCTCCCTTGCAGATGAGGATGCTATCCTCCAGATGAGGCCTATTTCTGCCTAACAGATGAAGACCCTGTTGTCCTCCACATGGGAGTTTGGCTGATGTGGAACTAGATGAAATTTCTGTTTCACCTTAGTCTTGAGGGTATTGGGAGGCAAAGCTTTTCCTGAGTTACTAGCTGGTACTTTGGGTACAGATCTCTATAGTCTCTTAACTTTCTGTCATTTGTTTGCCATTGTTTGTCTAGTTGGATAATATTATAACTTAAAGATCTTCCTGGGGTCATCTCCTATCTAACATGTATACAGGGCATGTCTGAGAATATGCTACAAATTGACTCTCTTTTGGGTTGGTAGAACTAAGCATTCACAGTTTCTAGATAGTCCCTGGACACAGGAAGGAGAAGGGGAAATCTCTCTTTTGGCTTCAATTAGTGAACCTGGACTTGGGGAAAGGATGCATGGCTTAGCAGAGTTCTGATAATCACTATATACACAGTGTTGTCAGCAAAGACATTCACTGACACTGCCTGTGGCATGGTCGGGGGAGACCAGCACTCCACCCAACGCCACCAGAGCCCCACATGATGACACTAAAAGTGGAGAGTCCATGGTTCACACATGCCTGAAGCTTCCTGTATTCCCTATGCTATTTAAACAACATAGTCATTGTCTCAGACTTGAAACACGTTCCTTCAAGGCAAACATTTTTAGGAATTCCCTTCCATCAACTAACAAGAGCTAAAGTCACATTGATCCCCACTGTACAATGTAGACAAACAGCTAGAGTCACGTTGATTCCCACCACATGATGCAGACAGACAAAGGTTGGGAATCCCTCCAGGAGAGATCATTCAAGTGTCAGTCTGGCCACACTCTTTGCAGAGTCATGGGTGATAACTTGTCCATAGTGGGTTCAGCGGTTTTGTGACTTGCGATCCGGTTCTAATCTGATCCCACCCTAAACCGTATGTTATCACCATGGAAATGCAGAACTGGCCCAATTGAATCCCATGACTTTAAGAGATTTTAGGGATCTCGCCGTGGGACTACAAACTCGAGCCAGAGGTGTTACAGGTTTCCCACCTCAGGCTGACACTCACTCACACATTCATACAGAGGTTAAAATATTCCCTCCCCCATTTTGCAGGCACCCTTTTCCTCCCCCTCCAGGAGAGGCCTGCTCCAAAAGGTGAGCAGAGATTGGTTTAGCAGAGTCTCTTTTACCATGAAGCCCAAGATTTAGAGAAACTCCCTAGCTGGCCTTGAGTCTGTTCCAAGCTGCCACTGAGGCGAGGCCTCAGTGCCCTGCTCTCTGGGAACTCACCTCCCTGGAAGCCGGGAGGGCCCTGCCAAGGCTGATGCAGGCTCTAGATTAACCAAATTCCTGTTTAATCAAAACAGACAATTGAAATACATTTGAGTACATGAAGCTTAATTCTTAGTTTCTAATTTTTGAGGCTCAATGTCTTTTCTTTTAACATGGGAGAAGCATAACATACAATACTTTCTCTAACCATCTTTTCTAATTTTCAGTCTTTTATAAATCTAACGTTCCACAACATACTTACAACATACTTTAACGTTCTTTTTAAGTAACCAACTCATAAACCTCCTGCACATATTTTAATTTTCTAAAATTAAAGTAACATATCTCATTTTATAAACATCTAAGTACCATACATATTTTTTCTACTCGATGGTTTCCTGCTCTTTTCACATTAGTTATCCTGTAAGAAATGTCCTTTAAAAGAGGCAGTAGACCTCATCTTAAAAAGAATTATATAGTAGAACACAGGAGTACACCTGGGAACAGGAAATTAGAAAGTAAATTTGTCCTCAAGAAAGGGAGCTCATACATACCAGGAGAATGAAGAAATTCCAATGAATTTCTCAGAAACTAGTTTTCCTTTCTGGCTGTTAGATATGTTAACATTACACATGTGAAAACAAACTTACCTAGGTAAAAACACAATACCATCTCTTGTGAAGCTTCATAAAAATCAAGATATTTTAAACAGTAAGTACTCAGGCCTTTTGATGTTCATTTTTAAGTGTGCACATGCATTTAAATTGAGCATGCCAAATAATAAAAGAGTCAAAAACTAAAATGTGATTTTAAGCACGCAATAAAATTTGAAGTGGCCATAGCTTGCTATTTTGAACCATAAAACACACACATTATAAGAAATCCAGGTAACCAAACAAGTCAGAACATTTTAAGTAACTCTTTATCATCACAGGCAAAATTTTTCTACCTTAACACTCAGATTTGGGGTTCTTTTCTTAATATCTTTTCAGTGACTCAAGACAAGATAGACAAGACACAAATACTGCAGACTACAGATCAGACAAACTACAGGCAGCAAATTCAGACAAACTACAGACAGCAGATTAGACAAACTCAGGTGGGAAGCAGACACTTCTGTCCTTTCCCCTATAGATTGAGAACACTCCGGTCCTTCCACTGAGAGTCCAGAGCATCCTCCAGGACTCTCGTGGTCTCTGTGATATGATACGTCTGTCTCGCAGTTTCTGACCGCCCCAAATCTAATAATTGTAGGAGGAAACAAAACAGACACAGTCTCATACCAAACACAAACAGACACAGACTTAGACAAAGTACAAGTAAACACAGACAAGAGCGCTCACATATCTCCGAGGCCAGTGTTGGGGCAATCTCTCTGGGGTCTCGAATCCCAGACAAGCCCCTAAAATGAAAGACCCCCAGTCTTTCACTCAGGAACGGGACCGCTGAGAGAGACTCAAAAACCAAACTTGATGCAACAAGCAAGAGGATTTTTATTTCGGCGCGCCAGGCAGCTCCAGCAACCTCTCACGCAGGAGAGACTGAAGAGGCCCCTAGCGACTGAAGCAAGTGGTTTAGAAAGGGGTTTTGGGTGGGGGTCTTGTTGGTGAGGAATTTTTGCAATCGCTGGTCAGCAAGAGTCCAGGCCTCTGTGATTGATGCAGTCTACCTGCTTAACCGCAGGAAGTTTGCTCCAGATGGCAATTATGCTATTAACAGAATTTTCTTGCAAGACTTGTTTTCCCTAGGGCTGGTCATTCCCATCACCAAGGGTTACAGCTCCTTTTCCCATCACCAGGGGTTTCAGTGCAGGGAGGGAAGTAGCAAGGTGCATAGTTTTAGACAATGGCTAGCAGTAGCTATGCTTGAATAGCTATGAGCAATAGCTAACTATAGCTATGCCTGATCAGCTATGAGCAAATATCTACACTGTGAGCCTGGACTGGCCCATTCTGTGAATTTTCTTTTTAGGGCAAGGATCTTTCACCTACAGATTGGGGACTTTCTTCTGACAAAAGTTAGAAGGTTAAAAGCATTAATGGACCAGTAAAGGCTCTGCTCAGTATTGGTAACTACAGAGGTTTTATTTTTTAAAGAGACATACAGGTATTCTCTTGTGACCATGTGCTGCATGCTTATTCCATATTTAATAATGTCCTGGTTTCTACAAAATTTAAAAAGGTTTATTTACTTGTGTTGAAGATACAAAACTTGTGGTTGCTTAATGTTAAAGTAGTTAAATAAATTGAGAGCTACAATATCTTAGATGACAAATGAAGAAGATGGCAAATGTTATTACCAGGTGTTTGGAGTGATTTTCCACAATTTTAGAAAATGTATTTCCCAAGGCAGTGATAATTAATATTGAATAACTTCAGTCTCAAAGCTATAGATATGATTTTGCTAGATGATTCAGTTATACACTAGACAATTTAAGTGGACTATGAAATACCTATTAATGCAGACTTGGGTATCAAGCAGTGTCCTGAGGTATTCTATCAAGTTCTTCCATGTAAAGTAATTTTAGTACATTATAAGCTTAAATAAAATTATGACTTGATTGTTAAAACTTTTATGTTATGAAAATTGTTTAAAACGTAATGATTGTAGTTAGAGAAGTTTTTATGTTTTTTGTAAGCATGAGAAATGGAAACAAAGTTTTGTGTTTAGAAACAGTAGTTTGTAGACATTAAAAAACTAATTTGTGAGTGTTATTCTGCATTAGTTTTTATCTTCTTGCATAAAGTATTTCTTGTTATACCTTGGTAAAAATCTGATGAACTGGCTTCATTTTCATGATTTCATGATATCTTTTATGATTTGTGAGTGCACCTGAAGGTAGAAATACATGTGTTTATAAAACTGTCTTGTTTGTATATTTGCATTTCTGGACCACACTGTAGCTAATTATTTTCATTCAATCTTAAGATACTTTAAAAAAAAAAGCAAACTTCGTTTTAATGTCTGTTGTGGAGGAAGAAAACTGCCTTTTAACTGTTTATAGTGAATAAATTTGTACTTTTAAGAAAAAAACAAATGTGATTAACTGTAGCTTGAGCTCTGTTATGCAATGCTTAATTATATTGGGGAAAATCTAACATAGATGTTAGTTAATACTGATACAATGCTAATTTATATATCATGATATATTTCTTGCTTTGAAATATTACAATTTTTGGTGTTTGGTTTCATTCTATGATTTATAAATAGCTTTTTTATAGAATTATTATTGCCACATATAAAATAGTATAGTCAAGATTGTACAGACCTTAAAAATTAGACTGTTATAATTAGTAGTGTAATTAAAGAATTTAACTTAATTTAAAACACTAAAATGGGGACAAATGAAATGGGAAAAGCTTTGAATGAGTTGTCATCATTAATGAGTATTTCTAGTTATTTTCCAAAGAGAAAAAGTGTAGTCTCTGTCATCTTTAACATTTTGATTTACTAGTTTTTGCTCGTGTGCCTTTAATGTTTTCAAGTCATTCCCAGCTTAAATCAAGTTACAATATTGATTCACAGAAGTGCCATACATTTATCCTCCTGGGTGTGATGTACAGATGTTAGGTTCTGTCCTTTTTCTTGTCTATTGGGTCTCCAACATTTCCAAGGCTCATGAACAACTTATAGAGACTAGGTTTGTAATCTGCTTATAGGTACTGGGTTTGTAACCAGAATCTGGAACAAATTAAAAAACTGCTTGATCCCTCTTGGATTATAATTTACTCTGTCATAGGAGGAATTATATTGCTTAAGTGTTTCCTTCAGCACATCTCTCAGCAGTGGTCCATCAACAACCATGCTACAGGTGCTTATAGCCCTTGAACATAAAAGCCATGGCCCTCCTAGAGACGTGAACTTCGATTGCAGAGATTCTTGAGGCCTTGGCCTAATCTACTATCCACATATCCTGACATGCCTTCCATAGCTCTTCTAGATAGCCTCTCTGCCTATCCCACCCACAGCCTCTCAGTCTGCTCTGCATACAGCCTCTCCACCTGACCTGCCTTCAGCCTCTCAGCCAGCCCCAGCAATGAAGAAAAACTGTTTTTCTCTGCCACCTTGAGTTCCCCTTTGGGACCATGATTTCTTCACTACGATGGTCTCAAGACTGGTTAGTCAATGATGGGTGAGACTCCACACGAGGGTGGTGAACAACCTAAGACAGGCACAATCAGCTATATTCCATGCAGCTGAAGAGGCTCAGGGTTACCCCAGCTATCATGGTTCCCATTGAAAAAATTTATAAATAAATAAAAGGATGAAATGTGGCACTACCGATTCAGGGAGGCCCTAGCCCAGCTCCCAGCTACGGACAAGCCTGGGCAGGTACAGACATGTCCCAACAGAGGACATGAACGACCAATAGAAAGAGGCCATCTAACCTGCACCTGCAATAGACACCTAGTAAACAGTTAAATGAATGGTGGCTATCTCCCCTGAGGAAGGATGGCAACACCTGATTGGACCTTGACCTTATATAAGTCCAAAACACCCTTAATGACTTTAAATCAGTGGCATCTCGTCCACTGCTGCTTCTCACCTGATTCCCAGGGTCTGGCAGTGACCACATCTCTGGCTCGCCCATTCACCTCAAGACCCTCTCCCCCCCCGCCCCATGGCTGGTCCAGCAGGGGATACAGCAACAACTTTGGATTTGAGAACTATGTAAATGCAGGGTAGACAGAGTCAGTCTATAATTCCAGCTTTAGAAGGCAGAGATGGGATCTCCAGAGTAAGCTGATTTGTTATTCAGCCTGAAGGAATAAGATGGAAAAGGCATCAAAGATGAATCCTGACACCTTTAGGCTCCACATGTACCAATAATCATGTGCATGCATGCTTGCAAGCATGCAAACACACACATACAATTATTCACATGAAAACACATTCACATATGTGGCACATCACACGCACAGATGAAAAAGTGAAAAGAAAAGAAAGAACAGCCAAACAATAACAACAAAATCCTACACAAAGTCCAGGCATGGTTGATTGATGCCTGCAATCTCAGTAGTCAAGAGATTCAGGCAGGAGCCAGTGACATGACTCA